>JAODAL010017652.1:0-77067 GCA_025379985.1 Phyllomedusa bahiana
CAACGTAATCCAGGACAGGTCTGGGTAGAGCTGGACAGTGGCCCCTGCAAAGTCAATTTGCTTTTGTTTTCTCGACTGCGCCATGATCTGTTCTTTTACAGTGAAGTCGTGCACGCGGATTTTGGGCGCAGTGCTCTGTGGAGTCAATCAAACTTTATAGGAGTAGACAGTGGGAGTCCCAAAAGGTTGTTGAAGATGGCCTCAAGGATGACTTGGAGGTTTTCCTCTCCTTCAGGTTCCAGCACCCCCCGCCCTCGGATGTTGTTGCGGCGCCCCCTGTTGTCTAAGTCCTCTAGGTGTTTCTGGGTGTCTCTGAGCAGAAGAGCCTGGGAGGTCACGCATTGTTCCAGGTGGGAAGTATAGCGGCGTGTATCGTCATGGGCTGTTTCTAGGGAGTCAACCCTCTCAGCTACTTGAGTGAGGTCTTGGCGCATTTGCGCAATTTCCGATCTACAAGTTTCTTTAACCTCTGCCACTAGCCGTGTGAAGTCAGCCCTTGTAGGGATATGTTTCAGGTAAGTGCGCCAGTCATCTGTTGCGTCTCTGGGTCTTTAATGCCGGGTGCAGGCCCCGCTATTTGAGGAGAGGGGGGTCCCCTATTCTGCTCCACCGGTCTCTGCAATTCTTTTTTAATTTTTTTTAAATTTGCTTTGCAATGCCTTTTTCTAAAACCAATAACTTTTTTTATTTTCCCATGTATGGAACTATGTAAGGGCTTGTTTTTTGTGGGCTGAAATGCAGCTTTAGTTGGTATATACACTCACCGGCCACTTTATTAGGTACACCATGCTAGTAACGGGTTGGACCCCCTTTTGCCTTCAGAACTGCCTCAAATTCTTGTGGCATAGATTCCCAAGGTGTTGCAACGATGCTCAATTGGTACCAAGGGGCCCAAAGGAGTCCCAAAGAAAATTTTTCCCCACACCATGACCCACCACCACCACCCTTTGAAACCGTTGATACAAGGCAGGATGGATCCATGCTTTCATGTTGTTGACGCCAAATTCTACCCTACCATCCGAATGTCGCAGCAGAAAAATCGGGGACTCATCAGACCACGCAACGTTTTTCCCAATCTTCTACTGTCCAATTTCGATGAGCTTGGGCAAATTGGAGCCTCAGTTTCCTGTTCTTTGCTGAAAGGAGTGGCACCCGGGTGGTCTTCTGCTGCTGTAGCCATCTGCCTCAAAGTTCGCCGTACTGTGCGTTCAGAGATGCTCTTCTGCCTCCCTTTTGGTTGTAACGGATGGCTATTTGAGTTCACTGTTGCCTTTCTATCAGCTCGAACCAGTCTGCCCATTCTCCTTTGACCTCTTGGCATCAACAAGGAATTTCCGCCCACAGGACTGCCGGGCTCACTGGATGTTTTTTTCTTTTTTGGGGCCATTCTCTGTAAACCCCAGAGATGGTTGTGCGGTGAAAATCCAGGAGATTAGCAGTTTCTGAAATACTCAGACCAGCCCCTTTTTTGGGGACCAACAACCTGCCACGTTCAAAAGGCACTCAAATCACCTTTCTTCCCCATACTGATGCTCGGGTTTGAACTGCAGGAGATGTCTTGACCATGTCTACATGCCTAAATGCACTGAGTTGCCGCCATGTGATTGGCTGATTAGAAATTAAGTGTTAACGAGCAGTTGGACAGGTGTACCTAATAAAGTGGCCGGTGAGTGTATTTTGCTGCGGTAAAGTGACCCACGAAAAAAAATTTTTTTTTACCTACAGTGTTCACCATACAGTCTACTGTAAATAACAATATATATTAATAGATCAGACTTTTACGGATGCAGTCATACCAATTATGTTTAACTTTTAATTTGTAAAATGGCAAAAGCGAGGTGTTTTTAAGGTTTAATTTTTTTTCTTTGACTTATACTTTTAGTATCCCTAGGTCACTTAAAGGGGTTTTCTAGCTACAAAAGATCATTATCTCTAATGATGGGGATAGTGAAAATAAGCACTTTTGCAATTGGTTTGCATTACCTAAATCATTTAGTATAGCAGATAATAAGCTAAACTGTGTGTTTTATACCTTAAAACTGCAGCCTGAGGTTGGGCCACACCCCTTTTCTGTGATTTTGGGTGAATGATATTTTATTCATCCTATTGGGAACGCACCCCCTGTGCTGTTTATTGGCTGCCTTGCACTGTGTGTTTACTCCCCTTTGAGCTGTGGACAATGAAATTGAAAATTGGTTTCCTCAGCTTGTTTGTGATGGTTTGTGTCTGTATAATAAAGCCTGTCCGAACTTCTCTATACTCGTCTCCCAGCTCTATGTGAAGGATCTGGGCAATTACTGAGTCTCTAGCTGCTAGATTCACTCTCCCCCCATATAACACAGCCTTATTCAGGGCTGTTCCATCACCCATATAATACAGCCTTATACCCTGTGCCCCCCCCCTCTACCACCTGCCTGATGACAAAAGGGGGGCCCGAGTGCATTCCTCACATTTGTTTAATCAATTTTAGGGCTGTATGTATAACTGTTTATACCAATGCAGGTGTTCTAGTTACAAGGAGCTTGTGAAGGGAGGTGACAGCTCTGCAGGTATGAAAACTGACCATTGCAGGAGGTCAGCAGAGCTGTGACATCCTCTCCCTTCCACTGCTCATACAGAATGATAATGTCACCAGTTTTCAGTGAGGGAAGACATGTCTACTGGGAGGAGAGCACCGTCTACTGGATTTGAAGCTGTAAGACAGAGAAACAGCTCAAGTCTGTGAAAGCTTGTGATGAGAAAACCCCTTTAATCACTTGTTCACTATTCTGCAATGCAGATTACATTATTGTAGAACAGCGTTTTAATCTGGCTCTCCTATTAGGAGTACTTATATGGTATGTGTGGAGGCCTTTGTTAGGCCCCTAGCTGTCAGTACAAACAGTCAGTGGCATTTTCAAATCATTAAGATACCATGGGTGCAATTGTTGCCATTAATTTTAAACTTATGTTGAAAAACACAGCTCATCGGAAGTACTCATAACTTTCTTTTGACAAGCCACTTGAGACTATTAAGGTATGTTCACAAGGCGTTTTTGGATTCAATTTTGGATCTGAAAATCGCATCCAAAAAAGCAGTGGCGATCGGATCCAAAACGCATCCAACACATATCCAACACGCAGGTGCATATTTGGATGCGCTTTGGCTGCAGCAAGATCGCACCCTACAGTTTTAAATAGGGCTCCTGCTGCGTCTTTCGGATCAAGAATCGACATGTCAATTCTGAGAACGGATCCGAAAGACAGATTCCAAAGACGCAATGAAACGCGCATCGGCGATCGCTCGTCTGAATGCCAATGCGTGTTTCACAATGAAAGCAATCTAAAATCACATTGCACATTATTAGATGCATATTTGGGCTTGTTTAGGGTCCGATAGATGGATTCAAACACGCATCTAAAAACGTATGTTCACACGGACTCAACACACCGTGTGAACATACCCTTATATGTTTGGTTTTTTTTAAATTGAGTGGTTGATTTTTTATCTAATTTTTTTAAAGTTCCCCTATGTACATGACTTTCTCTCTGTGAGCTCTGAGAGCACAGCAATGAGAGGACTGCGTGACAGTTCTTCTTTCAGACCTGATAAGTGTGAAGAAAACCCCTGCTCACTCCAGGAAAAGATTAACCCATTATACTTTTATGTTTTTCTCTTTTCATTGCCCTATAGACTAGTCTAATCTTATCTTTTCCTGTACAGAGAACAATAACATGATCATTTTGTCATTACCTACTATTCGTAATGAGTCTGCATAGAGATAAGCACTGTAAAAAGTGGAAAATAACCAGCTCAGCTCAGCGACAGTACAATTTTTGGTCCTCCTTAAGTTCCCGTGCACGATCAATGCTCCAAGTTGCACCAAGCATGTGAGAAAAAAGTCCAATAGATCAGCACCGGGCCAATGAAAAAGGAGAACTTTATTTGAAAAACTGCCAATGGAAAACCGGCATAAAAACAGCAGCATGCAAAAGCAGGCCAAAAGGTCAGAGAGACCTGGAGAACACAAACGCTGACATGTTTCGGGCGTAACTCAGCCCTTAGTCGTAGACCTTTTGGCCTGCTTTTGCATGCTGCTGTTTTTATGCCGGTTTTCCATTGGCAGTTTTTCAAATAAAGTTCTCCTTTTTCATTGGCCCGGTGCTGATCTATTGGACTTTTTTCTCATAGAGATAAGCACCACTGACAGTAAAGTGAGATTAGTCTGCCCCTGTTCAATGCAGTTGAGAAACGCAACATTTGAACCCAGCCTTACTTCTAGCAAGTTATTCAAACACACAATCCCTCTACTGTTTTGAGCAACCAGGTCCAGCTCACTAACACAAATCCATCCTACGTCATGCTGTTGCCTTACTCTGTACCCATGGCAGAGATTCTGTAGGTGCCAACAGGCGCCTGTAAGGTAAAATTACCAGTTGCCAAGAAGAGTTAAAGGGAACCTGTCAGGTTGTTAATGCTGCTCTGTCTGAGAGCAAGATATGCGAGGGAAATAAGCTGAGCTCTGTGATGTCTAGGGTTATATCATAGAGGAGAGAAGCTGATTCTCTGTGATATATAGGGTTATATGATAGAAGAGAGAAGCTGAGCTCTGTGATATATAGGATTATATGATACAGGGGAGAAGCTGAGCTCTGTGATATATAGGGTTATATCATAGAGGAGAGGAGCTGTGCTCTGATATACAAGGTTATATGATAGAGGGGGAGGAGCTGAGCTGTGTGATATATAGGGTTATATAATAGAAGAGAGAAGCTGAGCTCTGTGATATAAATGGTTATATAATACAGGGAGAGGAGCTGAGCTTTGTGATATATAGGGTTATATGTGTTAAGGGTGGTCTTATTAGCAGCATGAGTTTTTACATATATGACAAAACAGACATGAGACACACATATACTCCAATCCAATATACCATTTAAAGTATCACAAGGATATTCTACGGTTCTTGACCAAAAACTGGTCTGGAAGTACAGAAAGACTTGTTCTATAACATACCCCAGAAGTCCGGCATACAGGAGAGTAGATAAGGGAGACACAGAGAAGTTTTGAAGTGTAAAAATCTTAAATGATATCTTACCTTTGTACACCGGTGTTTTGGTCTGTGTGTCCCTGATCCACCGTCTGCAGAAGCGCCGGGCTCTCGAGATATTGGCAGTCTTGCTGAAGTTTCTTCCAGCCCCACGTTGGGCACCATTTCTGTTAAGGGTGGTCTTTCAAGGGGACCTTCAGGTATATTGGATGGTTGCCAGATTTGGTTTGATGACCCAGGTCGTGACGCAATTGACACAGAAGACAGAGTTCTCTGAGACCAAATGCATAATTTATTAGTTAAAGCATCCTGTATTTATACCCCGTTTATAGAGGGTGTTCCTTGATTTACATAAGCATGACATCACTTGATTTAGGTACAAAGTCCGGAAACATGGCCTTATTAGGAATTAGTAGAGGTCAACATGTTCTTATTCTTTTATCGAAACTAACAGTTATTAGGTTTTTATTGAAGGTAGCATTTTATTACTTCATTGATTAGTGTTCATTGAGGTATCATGTATTAGCTTTTATTGTTCTGTTTGTCACACCAAAGTTCACTAGCAATCTGTGATTAAAACAGATTATTAGGGTACAAGTCAGCTTAAGTCTAATGAGAGGAAAAGTACCAGAGAATTAACTCCTTAACTCTAATAACCAAACTACATTTTTAATTTCTTAACATATGATAGAGGAGAGAAGCTGAATTCTGTGATATATAGGGTTATATGATAGAGGGAGAGAAGTGAGCTCTGTGATATAAAAGGTTTTTATGATAGAGGAGAGAAGCTGAGCTCTGTGATATATAGGGTTATATGATAGACGAAGAGAAGCTCAGCTAAGTTATATAAATTTTCAAATGATGTGGAGAAGCATTTCTCAGAGGTCCTTACTCCTCATGCTGTCACAGGTTCCACAGGTTAGTATTCTGTCAGTGGGTTTCAGTATTTGCATCACAATCTACCTAATTTTCAACAGTTCCTTGTGTCTATAGCTGTAATATTAACCATGATAATCTTTTTTATTTGGAAAGCCTGGCAAATACATCTGCACTGAATTATCTGTTGATGACATTTTATTCTATATTCTGATAAGTGTTAATCCATACTTTATTTTTCAGAAAAATGGTGGTTGTAGTGAATATGCCAAATGCAATCATACCGGTCCAGCAGAACGAACCTGTACTTGCAAGTCTGGCTATATTGGAGATGGAGTCATTTGTAAAGGAAACATCTATGAGGTACTACTATATATGTAACTATCTGTAGATGCACTCAGGAGAATGATGAAGGGTGGACTAAGTAGTCAGGTGCCTAGGGCACTCTCACAGGAATAGTTGCATTTAGTGAACCATAAAAAAAGCGATTTGCCTTTAAATTTGTCTGAGGGGTTTATACTGATGTAGAGACTGAAGTCTAATGAGTGTTTCCCTTACATTGGTACGCAAATGAGCGCTGATATGATATGTGCCGGCCCAGCATTGAGATGTGCAAAAATAGTGGTGCATTTGGATTATAAATAAGGGCATCTTGTCACATCCTTGAATGCAAGTTGAGGGGGCTGTCTTAGGTGCCAGAACATTGTACTATTTTTTATGGGGAATAACAAGCTTGTGGCTTGCTGCTAACTAGCAGTACTATGAGGTTCTCTGATATATAGCAGTATTATTTATACTGTTAATCATTGCAACTTATGCTGCTGTTTCTGTTTCATGTCATTAGGTGTTAGGGGTCCATCTCATTTTGCAATTGAGCCCTATGACTTCTAGTACCCTGAACCTAATATTGTAGTAAGGCAAAGTTCACACGGCCTATTGCCGGTGTAATTGCGGGGACGGATTTCGCCCGCAATTACACCGGCTGCCGTGCAGACATCCATTATCCACGGCGCGTATCCCGCCGGGATAATGTGCATGTCACTTTCTCCCCGCTTGGCGTATTCGCCGAGCGGGGAGAGGAGACGAAATCCATAGTTCTCTATGAGAACTGTGGATTACCGTAATGACAGTTACAGATTTCAGCCATATTGGAGCGCAATACGGCGCGCTATACAGCTGAAATCCGTGCCCAAATCAGCCGTGTGAACAAGGCCTAAGGGTTCACACTGCTTAATTCTACTTGTTATCATAAGTGGCAGATATTAACTGTAAATTAGTAGCACACTCATCAAAAAACATTATAAGAAGAGGTTATACATAACTTGACTTGTGATTGTAGCTGATGAACGAGATGGAAGATAATACACAGTCCCCACTGCACGGGTTTTTCCGCCCGGCGGTTTTTCAAACTGCCAGCCACCCGAAAAACATTGAACATGCACATTCTTCCGTCCAGTTTTCAGACGGAATATGTGCATGTCAATGTGAGGGAGAAGGGGTTTTCTCCGTTCATCGCGGAGAAAAGCCGCCCCCCCCCCCCTTCCCCTGCGGCCTTTGGGACGGCACACAAACCGGACAAATACCGGTCGGATAAACCGAACGGTATTTGTCCTCTGCCGTGGGGACATGCCCTTAGACTGTATGGTGCCTTGTGCAGCAGCTTAAATTGGTACCCTCTTTTCTGTACAGTGTTGTTTCACAAATGAAACAGTGTACAAATAAAACTGTCCTATCAGACAGTAGAGCAAAATTGCATACTGTATTACTGCTTTTCTTTACGTGTGCATCATGATATGATACAAAGCAATTTTCCCTCTAAAAAAAGTTAGAATAAACCTGCTAAATGTTTGTTCATTTTATTTTTTTCTGCTTAGGAATTACGGAAAAATGTGAAGACATCAAATTTCTATTACCTATTGCAGGTACTGTATGTGCACACAATTATGTAAACAAGTATACAGAAAGTTATACATAAATGCGTGTAGCCTCCATTTTATTAAAAAGTTCTGACATTCTCCTTGGATGAAAATATTTTTAAATGTCAGATATTTTACTGTATTGTTAATGTTGTTTTTTTCAGTCAAACTTCATTGATGAGCTGTCAGGATCCGGCCCATTTACAGTCTTTGTGCCAAGCAATGATGCTCTGAAAAATGACCCCCGGGTAAGGGGAGGGTGCATTAACATTTTTTGCAACTTTATTTTTTCATGCCCAGATAATTTACAAACATTCTTTTGTGCAGGCTAAAGAATGGACAAGTAAAGGAATGATGGAGCAGGTTCTCTTGTATCACATTGTAACCTGCACACAGCTCACTAGGGAAGACCTCTTAACAACGACATCAGTGACCTCCCTACAAGGGGAAACAGTGCAAATATCAGTCTCCCAGGTAATGTGTACCTCATTTTTCAGCATAGATATTTATCGCTACCAACAGATGGCAGATCTAAGGAAATGTAAGATTTTCATAGTTTACACTGCCTGCTAAATCCTTACTTGCCCCATGTACCCAACTTGTGGCTCCACTATGGCCGTGTATTGGGATTTCCAGAAAACAACAAAGAGAAAAAATTAAAAACACAACATACAATGCACTTTACAGTTAATATTCCTTTAATATAAGGGAAAGCACGGATCTAGCCCAGAATGGCATGCAGGGAGTAAAAATAAAATACTCCACACAAGAAGGACAAGTTGTAGTACAACATCATATCAGTAAATGACACCAATCAAGTCATGAAACGTTACAAAGAGCCAAACAATTTGAAACCAAAACAGTAGGAAGTAAGGATGCAAAATTAGAACATGAAAATGAAGGAATCATCTATGAATGATAAAGAGTGAACAGACAGTATGCTTAATATGAACTGTATGATAGACAAAAAGTCTGCACCCCGAAAAGTTCACCCAAAAATAATGTAAACATATCAGGTGGAGGAAAGGTGAAGTCTCCCTGAGGAGCACTGTCAGTAGATAGGTACCACCTGGTGCATATAAAGGCTCCATTCTACTGGTTGACAGGTCTTTCATCTCCTCTATCACTGTAGCTTTATTAGGTTTTACAGCTTTAGGCTATGTTCACACGGCTTAAAATGGGCCATATTTCGGTCCGTAATTACGCGCCGAAGTGCGCCAATTACGGGCTGAAAACAGCCCATTCATTACGGTAATCCACAGTTCTCATAGATAATTGACATGTCACTTTCTAGCATCGTATACGCGCCGCTAGCAGTGATTTGTCTATGGGCCGGCGAAGTGCCGGCCCCCCCCTTGCTCCCCCGCTCCCGCCCCGCCCCCGGCCACACGGCGTAACTGCGGGGCGTAACTACGTCCCGCAGTTAAGCCGTGTGAACATAGCCTTACAGTTGCTATCAGTCCTTGTCTAATGACAGGCCCCTTTGTTAATCTCTTAAGTGCCCTATCTACAAAGAGCTCTTGAGATTTAATATAAACCAATCATTTAATTTTAGTCATTAAAAACGTCTTATCAATGTCACTGTTATTTAATCTGCTTCTTCCTCATTGCTTCGCATAAGAGAAAGATAGATTAACAGCTAAGGGACCACAATACATATTTTGTCAGCATAGCAGAAATAAGCTGGCACGGTTGTCCTGTGTCTGGGGGAAGCAAAGGCTCAGCTGTCTAATGACAGTCTGGACCCTTTTCTAATGCTCAGGAGTGGTGATACCTCAGATACAAACTGTTTAACCCCATAGATACCATAGTAAATAATGATCATGACATCTTAATGGTGTCAGAGGGTGGAAGGTTTCTCTGTCACCCCATCGGCATTCCCGGCAATGTATTATAAGGGAGCCGATGGGTTTACAGTGAACCAGTGACCTAACGAAAGGCCTTCAAGTCTGTGTTCTGTGTATGCTTTCTAGACCCTGCCAGAGGTAGAGTTTGGGCATGTTCACACGGTGGTTTTGGCTTAGGTTTTGGCCGCTGGTTTTGCCGGCGGTTTTGCCTGCGGCCAAAACCTTGTTGAACCTCGCCGCAAACTCGCGTCTCCCGATGCGGGTTTGCGGTGGCGGCTGGGGTGTGGTCTTGGCGCGGGTAGGGCGTGGATTGGAGCGCGGCTTGCGCCGAGGGTTTGCCCCCATGCAAATTAATAGCAAGAGGGAAACCGCACCGCGAGCCGCGCACCACCCGCCGTGCCGCTGTGCAGAGCACTCCTTTTCAAGAATTTAAAGGAGGGGTTCCCCACCCCGTGGTTGGGCTTGGGCCCCGGCCCAAACCCGGCGTGTGAATATTAACGCAGTTTCCCACAGGAACCATGTTTATACTGGGGGCGGGCAATTTGGGCCCCTGTTTTGGGTGGCCCGAAAGCCAACCCCTGGCCAAAACAGCAATCCCATTGGGCCGTTTTGAACCCCTTTAAACGACCCCCTTTAACAGGGCCTTTACTAGAACAGGCATAATATCAGAGGGTCCTAAAACATCCGGGGCCCGGGCACTCTGTGCCACATTATGCTCAGTAGGGCTCTGTTCACACAGCATTTTTCATGGCATATTGTATTTGTATTTTTACAGAGTAAAAAATTTATGTTCCTGTCCATTTTACATGAATTCCACATAGATCCTGTCCATTACCTCAGCAGTCACTGTGTAATGAAAATCAGCACTGAAAAAATTGCCTTTTCAAAACCACTCATATATGTACAATAGTGTAATACCTCTAAATAATACAGTCACCAGATAATACACCTATGCATGGAGCAGATATACCACACATATTACCATCATACTGTTACTAAAACAAATACTACAATACCAAGACCATCAATTCCAATCCTACCACTACCTAAGGACCAAATAATACTGCCAGGTCATGACCACATATGGGGCCGTTCCTAGGCTAAATTGCACTCAAGGCAGGGTGAAGAAATTTCTTCCTCATCCCCTTCCCCCCCGTTACATAATGTGCCACGATGCGACACATTGCATCACCATCAACCAAATCCAAAATATACAAAAAGCTTTAACACAAAGTGCTACCTATAAAACTACTAAAATAGTCATAGTGTTACCAAATAGCACTGCTTCACAAAACCAGAATCCCAGGCTAATAGTACCAATGTCCTACTAAGACCACATATCATCAGCACATAGTGACCGAATACCGTCACATCGTGACCACATATCACCACCATATAGCGACTGAATAATACTGCCATACCGTGATCACGGATCACCACCATATAGTGACTGAATAATACACAATACCATTATTGAATGCAAACCACTATTACCGGCATATAGTGACCATACAGTGGTGGATACCAGTTATACACAGGCTCTGAAAACATATAAGCGATTACAGTAAAGTTACATCCAGGGACTTACAGGAGATGTCTCTGAAGAGTTGTTCTCTTTGGGTAATAATGACCCTATTGTGTCCCAAACAGTGTAGTAGGTACACCCCCAAACTAAGTAGGTAATCCTCAATTAGGTAGGTTAACTTATAGGTCTTCCAATAGGTAGGTATCTCGGTCCCCATATTAAGTAGATAGGTAGTTATATAGCCCCCCCAATAAGTAGAAATATAGATCCCTATTATGTGGTTATATAGGCCCCTGTAGGTAATTTGCCCCCTGGTAGCCATGTAGCAGCCCCCTGTAGCCAGATACTAGCCCCTGTAGCCAAATAGTAGCCCCCTGCAGCCATGTAGTAGCCCCCTGCAGCCATGTAGTAGCCCCCCTGTAGCCAGATAGTAGCCCCTGTAGCCATGTAGTAGCCCCTGTAGACAATAACAATAAAATAAAAAATCATACTCACCTCACCAGGTTCCCTGCAGCAGAGCCAGGTCCGGGATCTGGTGAACGGTGTCATGCAGGTCCCGGGACCTCCTGAGCCGGCATAGGCTGCTGGCTTAGGAGATCCAGAGTCACAGGGGGTGTGGAGAAAGCCGTATCTCACGCCCCCTGCGACACTGATGTGTATGTACTGCGCTCACTGAGCGCTGTACATACAGGGGAGAAGGCAGGATAGTGATGATACGTCCTGCCTTCTCCCTGTACCAGCAGCTGCAATGATCATGTGCTGGCTGCAATGGTCATGCAGAGTCAGAGGCTAATTGATGTGCGGGCGAGGCAGGCGGCCGCGGTGCCCCCTCTGGTGAGCGGCGCCCGCCCACCTCGCCCACCCGTAGGAACGGCCCTGACCACATGCGAGCACAACATGTGACTACCAGTTGTACACAGACTCAACAGACATATTAGTAATTATAGAGTAGTTACAGGCAGTAACTCACAGGCGATGTCTTTTCTGATCGGAGTGGTCGTCTTCCCTTTGTTTTTTTCCTTTCTGCCAAGACCACCATCATGACTTCTCCCGGGCACAACTCATCTCTGCAGAATTTACCACACACGCATCTTAGAGTCCTCACATTTCCAGCTGCTCCTTACCCGTTCCCTATTTCTGTACAAACTCCCTATAGGTGGGGGTTGTATTTTGCAGGAGGAGGTGTGGGTACGAGCCACAGCTTACAGGCACAGCACAATTTCCTGGGAGGTAAAAAAAGAAGCCGACCAACCCCCTTGAGGTTGTGCTGCAGCTGTGGCCCGTATCACTAGGATCATATTGTGCGACCTAAACTCCATCCCCTGCACCCCCAGAAGATCATCCACAGCCATAGGTCCCCTCAGATAGGCACCCCTTCATAGGTAGGTAAATTTATACATTACCAATGAAAAAAATAATAAAAATAATACTTACCTTTCTCTTTCTCCTGCTGAGCGCCTTGCTCTTCTGTTCATCACTTGCTGCCAGCACGGGGACTCTCCTCTGGCAGCTCCTAGGCCGCACAGCCCAGACAGAATGACGGCGGTGCAGCACTTCATCACCCCGCTGCCCAGTTTACTGTTGCACAGCACAACAGTAGATTTTTTTTTACTGGCCAGGCCCACCGAACCTCCGGTCCGGGCCAGCAGCCATTTTATCCAGGGCTCAAGCCCTGCATAAAACAGCCTAGCGATGCCCCTGCATGATATAAAGCACTGCATGAGTAATGTGGTGTATTATATGAGCAATCAAACAATTACATGTTTGAGTCTTCTAGTGGGATAAGAAAATAGTAAAAAAAAAATTAAGGAAGGCATAAAAAAAGTACAATAAAAAAGCCTATACATAATTGGTGTGGCTACATCCATAATGACCCAATCTGTTTGATTACCATTCTCACATGGTAAACAGTGTAAAAAGAAACCTTCTATTTTTTTGCTAATCTTCCTCCCAAAAACACATAATAGAAAGCAGTCAAAATGTTTTATATACCCCAAAATAATAACAAAAAAAATAAAAGTCAGCCTGCAGAAAAGCATTCATACAGTTCCATCTACAGAAAATAAAAATGTTATACTTTCCACTTTAAAAAAAAAGGGTTGGTGCTTAGCTGGATAGGCCTAGTGTAAGTTATAGTGGGTTTTAGTTTCTGGTGCACAAAAAGATACACTTGAACTGAGAAGCTGGTTCTTCTTAAAGGGTTTTACCACCAAGTAAAACTGATGTGGTTAGCTTTCAAATTAAATAATAAACATTTTCACTATTCATCATTATTAAAAATTCTGTACCATTTTTTGTTTTAGCTGCCTTCTTTGTGATCCATAGTGTACAGCTTGTCTCCAGGGGATATGACCAGTGATAAGAGCTCCTCAGTCCTGGCCGCACATGTTCACATCAACTCTCCTCTAGAGCAGCTACTGTCAATCTCTTCCCTGCTTAATAATCACACACACTCACATGTGCTGTAATTCCACTCATGTCCTCTGTACTCCTGAGTAATAAGTCAAACAGTGTACATGAATGAAAAGAAAAAAGAAACCTCAATCAGATATGTGCTTTGAGAAAAAAAAAAAGTTTAGTTCCTGCAAGGCTTTGTACCTAGGACCCCTATGCTGACAGGTAGAAGTGCTAACCACTCAGCTACATTGTAGCTACTCACAGCTCTTTACACAAACAGAACTTCGTTTGATTAGAGTGACTACACTGTGGGGAAAGGCATGGCGATGTCAAGCCTGCTGGGTCACATGATATGCAGTTCAAACAAATCATACATGCCCCCTTTTGAATACACATACTATTACATACAATTCCAACAATTCCAATCCTTAAGACTGCAAGAAGAGATTTCAGTTCTAATAAATACGTACAAATCTCATGCTATGCATAAACCACTATATACAGTCTCAACAGAAACATTGAAAGGGGTTGTCCATATTAAAATTTAAAAAAAATATGATATAGGAGCTTAAAAAACACAAAAAATCATATTTGCCTTTGTACTCACTATCAGAACAGTGCAGCATCCACCATTGGTGTATGCAGTATCCTGTTTAATTTTTAACATTTATGAATACTTTAAAGAAGTTGTCTGGTGAACTAGAGAAAAATAAAATAGAAAAAAAATCTCAAACTGCTTGACCAAGATTTCTTTTTATCTTCCTGTGATGTGTTCTGTACTAATTTGTGCTTTTCCAGTGCTCCATGTAGCCTTACTGAAAGCTGGTTCCATTTTCTCTGTAAAACTACAAGACCCAGGATACTTGGCAGAACTTTGTCCATCTTCCTTAGTCTCAGTACACACTGTCAAAGGGTGTGGCTTCAAAGACTGCCTTGAAAAAAAAAATGTCAAACCCCTCTGATTACCTGATATCCTGAGCTTTACACAGAGCTGTTTCCTGTGTGTCCAGACACAAAGAAATATTGAGTTGTTATCAAACAGGTAATGTAGAACAGCAGGAAGCTCGGAGGAAATTTAATGAAAGTACATTACAAAAGTGATCAACTTTAGGAGACATTTAGAATGTATTTATTTTCAATGTACAACAAACCATATGCACATGTTCAATAAGGATATATACTGAACAAGTGCGTGTGTTTATAGTCTAATAAATTTAAAGTTAATTTTGTGGATATAGTTCCCAATTTTATTGGTGTATGTATCAGGGAGCTTTTTGGTAGGTTTAATAGATCAAAGTTGCAATCCCCTCATGGCAAAAAAGTTTTTTTTTTTAAATCTAGATGTCAAATAAAGCCTTAGCCTTAAAGGGATTGTCTCACTACAAAGAATAGCTTTCAAAATGTAGGGAACACTAAATGAAGACGTTTTCCAAATATATTGCTTTGTTCATCTTTTTTGTTAAGGAGCTACAAATGATTTTATCACCTTCTGAGGGCTTTCTAGTTTCCCAAGTGACCGACCTGTGTTATCCTTCTCCCCTGCTGTTTGTTCTATCTGATAGCAGGGAGTGACATCATCACACAGGTCAGGGCCTGCAGTGTGAGAGCTTGTGTGTTATCTGATCTTTCAGACAAAAGACAGTAATTACTCTACTGTTTACATTAGCTCAGAAGCTTCTCCGGACCTCAGAGAAGGTAATTTATTTAATCTAGACTAATAAACAGAGAAGTCTGAATACATGGAGCTCATATGCTAATTACAGACAGCTTGACCAAAAAGTGACAAAGCAAAGCAGCATTATTTCATTCATGCATCCTATGAAACTTTGAGATGAGACAAACCCTTTAAAACATTTACATGGAACTTCAATAGCCTACTGGAACCTGGGGACATTCCCTATTCATTCAACTGTATTTGTTTTTCATTTTCCTTTCAGAACACTATTGTTTTAAATGGAGAAGTAAAAATTATGTCAGATGAACAAATGTTAGTCCTCACGAATGGGGTTGTGCACTTTGTCGATAAAGTTCTTGTTCCCAAGAAAATGCCAGATAAATCTGACAAAACAATGGTAAGGACTGATGTTATGTGCAATAATATAGAGACATGAAAAAATGCTTTCAGTACCCTCACAGCAATGATGTTTGAAAGTGAAATACTTGTAATATTGGGCCATTAAGCTCCAGTATATGTTTTAATATTCCAGCTGCAGTATATTCTTTTATATGCTATATTTTGTCATTGTTCAATTCTTCACTAAAATTAGCTCCTTCTGCCAGCTGTGGTGTTCTGCTACTAAAAAAAGGCAGAAAAACCATAGAAAAGAACCAACTGTTAAAGTGTTATTTTGAATTTGTCGTATCAGCTAGAATTTTGAATATCATTTCAGAAATCTTAGTAAAATTGCACTTTAAAATTAGGTCTTAGCATAAAGACAAACTACGTTTTAATAGATGCTAACAAATAGCAGGAATCCTCTGCTATTCCTCTTCTGCTTACTAGATTAAATGAGGCAGATGCTATTCAACTGTCTCAAACAACTCTCAGGACTGATCAGCTGACCATATGGCACATGTGAGCTAAATTACTGGGATTGGTTGATTATCACTTTTAGGCCATGTTCACATGGCTTAAAATGGGCCGTAATTCGGTCCGTAATTACGCGGCGGAGTGCGCAAATTACGGGCTGAAAGCGGCCCAGTCATTATGGTAATCCACAGTTCTCATAGAGAACTATGGATTACATCTCCTCTCCCTGCTCGCACAATACGCCGAGGGGGGAGATAATTGACATGTGAATTACTAGCAGCGTATACGCGCCGCTGGTAATGCAAGTCTATGGGCCGGCGTAGTGTCGGCCCCCCCCGCTCCCGCCCCGCCCCCGGCCTCACGGCGTAATTGCGTGGCGTAATTACGTCCCGCAGTTAAGCCATGTGAACATAGCCTTAGCTTTACTTGGTGCCTGGGGCAGAGTATACTGTATTGAGAGCTCTTGTCTTCTGAGCTGCTTGCATTCTGTTTCTAGTATTCAATCCTATTTTAATTAGTTTTCTGGTTAGTTAGAGCCCTGTTTGTCTTTAGTTCTATGGTTGCTTTAGTTCTGCCCCTGTCAGTTCTATTTCAGAGTTTTCTTAGATTGTTCTGTGCTGCTTTGGTTAGGGTCAGCATAGCTGAGGAATATTGTTGGGGATATCGTAAGGGATGAAAATGGGCCAGCAGTGCATGTTCTTATTCTGTCCCTTGTGCAGACCCTAAAACCAGAGTTAGATAAAACTAGGTGTTAGGGTTGGGCATTGCTTCTGAAATCAAGTCAGTTATCATTCCATTTCCATCATCTGTGTCCATGTCATCATCCATCTTGCTGTCCATCATCTGTTAGTAAGTCACTACATTTATTTTTGATTCACACTTCATATTACTGTTGGCTTCATTTTCGTTAAAAGTTTTGTTTGCCGTCTGTGTAAACCAGTTTCGTTAGAATAGTGGCCAGAGCGATGGCTTTGAGATATATCATAGAACGTATATGTTACTTCTCTCTCTAAAAATCGATGAGAAGGAAATAAGGGAGGAGGTGTATTAAAAAGGATTATCTCCTGTAACAGGTCCAGCTTCAATAACACCTGCATGGACCACTGAAGGGGAAAAATATTACATGTTAATTAATCAGAACGATGGCTGACAATGTAATATATAGATTCCCTGCGTCCACCAGAGTTCGAATGTCTCTTTATGTATCCACTCCAACAGGATAGCGAATACTGATAGGGCATATGGAAAGATATTGGTTGATGAGAAAGCTGCTTTAAGCCATATATTCTTAAACTTTGCATGTATGGTAGTGCAATATATGTCCAATGCCAAAAGAGCAATCACAAAGGTTGTGCCATTGGTATGCTTCTCACATTGTACTTAAACTGTATTTTGCTTTTTTTCCCCTTCAGGATAATCTAAAAAATATTGCAGATACATATGGGTCCAGTGCAGCATTCAAATTACTACAGGTATGTTATGGGATGATTTTCTGCTTTGATATACATTTAGGTCAGGAGTGGGACAAGGTATTCTGGTGCCCTAGGCAAATACAGCATATAGCAAATTTAGCCCACTCCATACCTCCTTGTGCCCCATTTTCTGTCCAGGATGCAGCTGTTGCCTAACTTCACCTACCCGTTCTCCCGGCCATGATTCAGTTATATCAGCTTTTAAAGGGAACCTGTCACATAGATTATGCCCCCCTTGCTGAGGACAGCACAAGCTAGTGTCAGACCTGCTGTTCCCAGCGCTGTGTCCCTTATTCTGTAAGATGCTGTAGTTTTAGAGCATTTAATGCTCAAATCTTATTCATGAGTAGGTCTTAGCCCCACCCACCATAGGCTAGCCCCGCCCACTGACAGTTATTCACATGTTTCTACCTATTCAAAGTAATAGGTTTATCAGTTGAGGTGGGCGGGGCTAGCCTCTGATTGGCCGGGTTTGAAAATAACTGACTCTTTGAATGACTCTTTGTTTGACTCTTTTCTGGCTGAAAACTGCAGATTTGAGCATTAAATACACGAAAACTACAGCATCTTACATAATAAGGGACACAGCACTGGAAACAGCTTGTCTGCCACTACCTTGTGCTGCCCTCAGCAAGGGGGGCATAATCTATGTGACAGGTTCTCTTTAAGTTGAAGGTAAATCTTTAGTTATTTCATAAGTTTCCTATAGAGATGTGCCCCATTATGTGTCTACTCCTTACATTAAAGGGGTTGTCTGCTAAAGAAAAAATTACATGACATTGGTGTGAGGGTGGGCAAAAAGGTAAAAAATTATACCACCCTATCTGGAGCTACTGGCAATCCGCTCTTCTTCACTTCCGGGTTCTCATCCCAACACAGACGAGAGGCTTGCTCTCTATTAATTTACAATGGAGTACGTGCCTCTCTAGGGTGTTGGGACGAGAAGAGCAAGTGAAGAGGAGCAGATTAAGCAGCAGTGCCAGGGAAAAAGGTATCTTTTTTTTTTCTTTTTGTGTCCACCCTGGCACCTTAACCCACCATGACATTTTAGTATGTCATTGTAGTGTTAAGGGAGTATGGAGTGGGATCACTCACTGGCTGTTATATATAGCTGACACCTGCAGCTAACAGCAGAGATTGGAGCCGGCTCCTATCTCTGCTGTTTATCCCCTTAGATGCGACGACGATCACGGGCGTAGCTTCTAAATGAATGCTCGCCCCCACCTCCACGCAGCGAGATCGTGGGGTGCTGATTGTTTAACATGGTGGCTGCCATAACTTCCTGCTCCAGGCTGGAAGTGCTAGAACTGCCATCTTTGTTCACCCTTTTGGGCCTCATTATAACTGTGGAAAAAAAGTTTTAGTATAAAAAATAAAAAAATATTAAAAGTTCAAATCACCCACCTTTTGCCATCTTAGAAATAACAAAATAAAGTTACACATAATAGTATTAACCTATCCGTATAAATCTATTAAAATATAACATCATTTATCTTGTACACTGTAAAAAAGAAAATTCCAAACACCAAAAATGCAAGGTGGGGTGTTTATCATTTCATGTCCCCTAAAAATTGGAATAAAAGTGATCAAAAAGTCACATCTAGCCCAAAATGGTGCCAATAAAAAGTACACCTCAGTCTGCACAAAAGCTGGACATGAAATAGAATATTGTTTTATTGCTTACTATCTATATGTTTATATTTTTGCAATTTCATGCCAGTCTAAGGGCTTTATAATGAACTTTTTTTTTCTAATTGACAGGATGCAGATGTCATGAAATTCATAGATGACAAAATACATCAACCAGTCACCGTGTTCCTGCCATCAGACCAAGCCTTGAAAATGTTACCCAAGGAACAAAGTGATTTTCTGTATAATAATCAGAACAAGGATAAACTCGCCCAATACTTAAAGTATCACATTATTAGAGATGCCAAGGTAAAACCTCCATGTATGGTATTAATACCTTACTATGTCTTCAGTCTTCACTGTTTGAGAAGCACCAGTACAGGCTTTGAGGTTTAGTTAAATAATGCCACAAATATTTTAAACTGGATTTCTCAAGAACTCTGTCGGGTATGGAATATTGGGGTATATTTATTCATACTGTCTAATACTTAGTGTAAACTTAGAGTAGACCGTCTTAATATGTGCCACATTTTTCAAGTGTATGATAAATCTTGTGCATGTACTACTCCTTCCCACCAATAAATGTACAGTTACATCCAAACTGCAAGAAGAGGGTATGGAGCAGGCTCATTCGTTGAGTCCGCTACATACATACATGGTGGGTGCCAGCTGTTAGATAAAGCTGTCTCAGATTCCAGACAACTTAATCATTTATCTGCGTCAGTGAAGCCAACCGCGACATCAAAATGATTTAAATATGGGACCACGGTCTATTGCATACCGTGATACCAACCCTGCCCCTACAATGCAATCGTGGGATGCCTTTTAACTGCTATGGCCACCGGACTAATGAAGGCCTCCATAGCTGGGATGTTTGTACATCTAGTACTCCCTGTCACAGGCAGTGTATATTAGGAGATCAATTAAATGCTTAGAGATGGCAGTATATAGTACAAACAAGCAAGCAATCACTTGTTTAAGTCACAAGTGGGCTAAATATTAAAGGGAAAAAAATTAAAAGTTAATAAAAAAAATTAAAATAGGTAAAAAATGCTAAACATTTCAAAAATACCTTTTACCATTTACTATATAAATAAAAAAAAGCAATAAAAGATACACTTAATTGGTTTACACATGTGTCTGTAGAAGTGTGATTTAACACAATATCATGTTATTTATCCTGCAAGATGCATGCTGTAAAAAAATAACAGAATTATGGTTTTTGGGTCATCACGTCTCACAAAAAATTGAAATAAAGAAGGATCAAAGCTAAATATATATATATATATATATAAATATATATATATATATATATATTATTTTGTACATAGTAAAACATAATATGCCACCAATGATAAAGTGATGCTATATCCTAATGCTATGCCATCACTTCTTTTCTTTCTAATTCCCCTTTAGTTTAGATCATTTCAATTAACAAAGTGTTGAAAATAAGACCTAAAGAAACATGAGCCTCTGATATGAGATTAATTCTAGAGGACCCAGTGAAATAATTCTGAAGCATCTTCTGTTACAACTCTTTATAGTACAGTTCCTCTGTTACCCCTTCTAGAGGTTTATAACAAAATCTGTCAACTGGGTGTTGGTTTCCAATTCGGATCCTATCCCAGAACAGTCTGACCTTGTCTAATTAGTGCTGACTGAGTCAATGAGTGCAGTGACACACTCCGAGAAAACTGGAATGGTGACACCCAGCTGACTGACACAGTAACACATTTCTAGAAGGGATAACAGAGGAATAGCACAGATGCTCCAGAATTGTTATTTCACAGGGAACACCAGGATTTACTAAATAGAGAAATACGATGCCACAAGTCCACTTTGAGCAAGTTATTCCTGCTAAACAATTTTAGGCATGTGACTTACAGTATCTGATGGACTTCATATCTTCTGGCATTGGAATATCAGATATTCTTCTAAAATAATTTATTCTGGACTCTCTTAACTAACACCATCTTTTCCTTTTCTGCATGTCTTTGTTTTTGTTGGTTGAGATAGAAGCATCATTTTCAACAACAAAAAATTATTTCATTTTCAACAAAAACAAAACATTGTTCGTAACATAAAAAGTTCACAAACCAAAGGACGGTTTCACAAGGTGTGTAGCGGCAAGTATAGGCAGCATATAGCGGCGTGTACTTTCAAAAACGCTCCGGCCCGACTCCCATGATTGTACCATGCTTGCGGAGCATACTTCAGGTGCATTGCCTCACAATTACACCCCGATGTACGCCCCGCAAATACGCCGTGTGAACTTACCCTAACAGTGCAAGACAAAAGCAATGTCTAGACTCTATTGTGTCTTCCTTTGAGTTGAATCTAAAATGTATGTTTTCTACCTACAGATTGATGCTTATGACCTTCTCATTAGAGGATCAATAAAGACGCTACAGGGCTCTGATCTCAGTGTAAAATGTGCTGATAAGGATACTGCTATTGTAAGTAGAGATAAATTAGAAGAATAGAAAGATCAGATATCCAATATTGTAAATATAGAAATAGGAGGGAAGCTGGTACAGAGGTGGGGGGTGCAAATGCTGCACTGCATTTTATAAATTCACAATTTCAAACATTTTTAAAAATCTAGTGTCTTTAGATTTACCCACTTAAAGGGGTGTCCCTACAAAGGAGCTAGCTCATAGCTAGCTACAAGTCCACTGTGCTATACAATGATGAGGGTGGCCCTAGTGAGTGTGCTCAGGTATATTTGAAACTCCCATAGAAATGAATGGGGAGAACATCGGCAAGAGCCGCCCTCCTGGTTCTGTAATTCTGTAATATGGTCAGCTCGTAGCTAGCTATGAGCTATATTCCTTCGTGGGAACACCCCTTTAAAGGAATGGTATTTTGAAGAAATCTCCTGTCCACATGCCTTATTGCAGCATATGGATATAATAATGATCACCTTCAATAGGTCTTAAAGTCATTCTGCTTCTACTCTTGTAGACCTGAACCATCCATTGCCATCCCCTGGCAAAAACAGATGTCTAGTTGGGATTTCAGTAGTTGGTCCAATGGTGACTGATATTATATTTGATAAGGCCGGTGGTAGATTACCACTGCAAATGCAAATTGACCTCCAAAAGACAGTGACACAAGTCATACAAATCACACATTTTTTTGTGGCTTTATACAGGTTTTGGTGGGGACGCAGTCATGGCAGTGTTGTAATATGACCACAAGGTCCCAGCCACTCACAGAAGTTGTAGTGTAAGCCTAGCCTAGCAGTTTAATATTTCCTTTAAATGCCTTTTGGTACACAGCCTTTACAGCAGGGGCGTAGCCACAGGGGGTGCAGCGGTAGCAGTCGCTACCTAGCCCTGGGGTGTAAGGGGGCCCAAAAGCCCTTCTGCAACATAAGAAAACACCAGTATTGTAAATGTTACATGGTAACAAGGGGGCCCCATTTCACTTTTTGCACTAGGGCCCAAGAGCTTGAAGTTATGCCTCTGCTTTACAGGTATACTAGGAGTGCACTTGACCATATTATTTGCCTGAGCTATAGAAAAAGTTTCCAGGTTTCTCCAATTGAACCTTCTTTATTTTTTGGCTAACAATTAAGAGATAAAGACCTAGCAAAGATAACTTGACAGAGATAACTTGCTACAATGTTATTTTATCTTATTATAGGCCAAAAGCTATTGGAAAGGAATGAAAAGAGATATACAGTAGTTGTGTTCCACAGGTTCATAGCAAATTCAATGTCAACTTTGCTACATCTATAGTGACCAAAAATACAGCTGTTTCCTGTCTGAAAGTTGCCTTTTGGTCTATGTGATATTTAGTTCCTTAATTCCCAATTATGGGAAACAACAAAGTCTTAAGATATTTAGGAAATTCCAATTTGTAATTTTCAATGCACATTCCTATTACATAGGGGTACATATTCTGGACAAAAGCAGACTCTGTTACTAGTCTAAGGCAACCAAAAGTTTCGTAAAATTTGGAACTGCAGCGTTAACAGTAGATTTTAGAAACAATTGAGTTTATGCTTATTGTTTTATTGTACATTGTAAGTGTTACAATTCATATTCCTATCACCTACAAGAAATTTATATTGTGATAAATGTTTTTTTGTCTAGGGAGATATTCTTCTGGACAACAGACAGTGCAGACTTACCCAGCGGCAGCTTACTTTTAGTGGAGGAATAGCATATGGCATTGACTGCCTGCTTGCTCCATCTGCTTTGGGGGGTCGATGTGACAGTTTGGTGACTTTTGACATGACGGTAAGTGGGCAGTGATGTGCAGCATAATGTTTGGTGATAGTTTTAAGCTTTTTTTTTAAAGGTTTCTGTCCAAAAATTACAAGTGTGATATAGTATTAATATTAAAACAACTAGGCAGCATGTGCAGGATGTGTAATGGGAACTTTATTATTGTTTTTCAACAGGGAGAATGTGGCCTGTGTTTTAATATTCCGAAGTGCCCAGCAGGAAGTAAACCCAAGGTAACATAAAATCCAGTGAGGTTTATGCATTTCATCCCTATTGAACCTTTAAATACTGTACTCAGAGGTAGAGAAATATCAGTCTACAAGCTGGAATTTTTGGGTTAGTAAAGAGCATGCTGCAAAATAGTTGCAGTAATGTACATGTACAGTAACTATTTATTAGCATGTTACAATAAATGGAAAACCACAGAGAAAATGGAAGCAGCAGAAGTAAAGCAAAATCTTCCAAATGCACAAACCATTCATAAAAGAAGCACAGCCTTCCATATTTAATAGCAATGTTTTACACAGGGCCAAACGACAAAGTGTCAGTATGAAGTTACCTCCAGGAGAATTGTAGAGGGCTGTCGCCAACAGTGCACTATGGTGCTATGGATGTCCCAGTGCTGCAAAGGCTACTTTGGGAGAGATTGCCAAGGTAAGCAAACTTGCCTCAGCATTGTAATTAGAGCTGCTACTGATTTGGACTTGTTTGGCAGATGTCATATGTTGGTATCCATCACCCATGCACTAATACTAGATGGTACCTTTTTAGCTGATACGTTTTTAGAAGGATCCTATTGGATGAAATAGCACAGTCTACTACATGATTCCATTCCATTTCTTTGAGTATATCGACATGTTCTTGCCAACTGAAAATGGAGATGATTAATGCTTGCTAAACAAACTGAAAAATGTGATGTGAACAACTCTAACTCAGTCAACTTGCTATTCCACAAACAGATTCAGTTTAAAAATGTTTTCCTAAAGGACAGAGCTGCTTCACTGAAATAATTGGAGACATTTGATAAAGTATAGTGTAAGAATCTGTTAAGAAGCTACACAACTGCCCACCTTGTCCTCTGCATTAATGGCAATTATGACATCAAAGAGGAGCAGTTAACTGAACCTGGCCTGATACAGCACTGCATCTAATTGCATCATTATCAGTAAATAAATATTCTTATGCGATTAAACTTATGTATTTCCAGCATGTCCTGGGAGTCCTGAAACACCGTGTAATAACCATGGGAAGTGTGATGATAGCTATTCCGGTACTGGAGAATGTACATGCACAGAAGGATTTAATGGAACGGCTTGTGAGTCCTGTATGCCAGGAAGATATGGATCAGCCTGCAAATGTATGTAAAAATGTTTCTTACAAGGTTAGGTATTGAGAGTTAAAGGGGTTTTCTCATCATGCTGTCTCACTAAGTCACAAGCAGTTTTACACTCACTCTGCCTCCGCAGGATGTGGATGGTTCTATAGCATAGATTAGAATATTTAGTTTCTCTGTAAGTAGCTAAAACAGTTACACTGACAAGTGCAGGAGATGCTCTCTCTTCAGTAAGCAAAAGGAAAATGTGTTGTGAGGACTGAAAACAATGGCTTATCTGTAATCTTGTTAGAGATAAATAGTTTGCTCTGAACTAAGTCATCTGTCCATGGTAAAGTCACCCCTGTTCTCTCAGCTAATCAGATAATAGAGTTATGGTCAGGCAAACAGGTAACCATAGAAACCTGTGTGCACTCAGAGCACATAAAAGATCTGTTATCTCATGACTAAAGTAAATTCTATTGACCAATGCCCGTAGATAAAGTCTTCAATAACGTGTCTCTTATGCTGAAAGCTAATCTTTGTAGTGAGAAAATCCCTTTAAGTAGCATAATGGTCACTCAGGTACTATTGGTGGTGCTGGACTGGAGCTTTGTGGGCACAAAACATTTCCTTGTCCACGTTTGTGAACAAACAGCACATATCATCAATAAAATGTAATATGAGTTATTCTCAAATAACCTAAGACATAAACTAAGACCAGTGGCAAGTAATTGGGTCTGGGGATATCTTTCACTGAATCTCTGAAGGAGTGGCCCCAACTAAAGATCCACTGATTCACCCTTAGGCTATGTTCACACGGCTTAATTGCGGGACGTAGTTACGCCCCCGCAATTACGCCGTGTGGACGGGGGCGGGGCGGGAGCGGGGGAGTGAGCGGGGGGCCGGCACACCGCCGGCCCCATGACTTGAATTGCCAGCGGCGCGTATACGGCGCTAGTAATTCACATGTCAATTATCTCCCCGCCCGGCGGATTCGCCGGGCGGGGAGAGGAGACGTAATCCATAGTTCTCTATGAGAACTGTGAATTACCGTAATGAATGGGCCGTTTTCGGCCCGTAATTGGCGCACTTCGGCGCATAATTACGGACCGAAATACGCGCCATTTTAAGCCGTGTGAACATGGCCTTAGGCTATGTTCACACGGCTTAAAATGGGACGTATTTCAGTCTGTAATTTTGCACCGTAGTGCACGAATTACAGCTGGGATATGTCCCAGTCATTACGGTAATCCACAGTTCTCATAGAGTCTATGGGTCTATGGTCCGGCGAGGTGCCGGCCCCCCGCTCCCGCCCCGCCCCCGGCCACACGGCGTAATTGCAGGGCGTAATTACGCCCCGCAAAAAAGCCGTGTGAACAAAGCCTTACGGTAGGAAGTCATTCTATACCTATTAAAGGGTTGTTCCAATCATGTACTTTAATGGCATATCGATAGAACATGCCATCAAAGTCTGATGTGTTCCACCTCTGGAACCCACACCTACCTCAGGAAGGGGTCCCCAAAGTGTCGGCTCAAAGTGCAGAGCTGGATGCTTTTGCGCACAACTCTCCATTCTATAGCAGTTCCGAGTACAGCTAAACAAACCCTCATCTGTATTCAGAACTCCCATAGAGAGGAATGGAGAGTCGTGCGCAAGCACAACCGGCTCCATTCTGAACCAACACTTTCTTGACCCACTGCTATGCCATCTAAGTGCATGGTGGGAACACCCATTTAAGGATATACACCTCAATTATTACTAGTCAAACATGAAAAGACACAATGTTTTGAGAAAAAGTGTTTTGGAGTAATTACCTTAGGTTACATTTGTCATGGTTCATGCCGTGGCCCCTGTCTTGGACCACAGAAATGCCGGTGTCTCTGCTATGCCCCTGGCCCTGCACCTCTTGGCTGCTGTCACGGTCCTCGCATGCATGGCAGTGTCTCTGCTGTGTCCTCAGTCCTCTGCACCTGCTGCTGTTAGTACCAGTCTAGAGTGTCTGTACCCTCTGGCTCATGGTTCACCCAAAGTGTCTGTACCCGGTGATTCCCGGTCTCGTCCAGAGCGTCTGTATCTGCCTGGCTCATGGTTCTCCCCAGAGCTTCTGTTTACCCCCTATTCCAAAAATTTTTCCAGGACTGGCTAATCCCCCCCTCTGTAGACTGTTCTTTCAACTCCAAGGAGAAGGTGGTTTCCCCATGTTGCTTTTGGGGCACTTGACTGTCCCAGAGGGGGAGAGGTTTTAAGAGGGGGGTACTGTCACTGTTCATGCCACGGCCACTGTCTTGGACAGCGGATGTGCCTGTGTCTCTGCTATGCCCCTGACCCTCACCTGTTTGCTGCTGTTATGCTCCAGTTCTCTCAAGCACGGCCGTGCCTGCTATGTTCTCAGTCCCTTGCACCTACTGCTGCAGCCCTGTTTCCATGTAGGCCGCGGTTCCTGCTCTGTCCCATGTTTCTGTGTGCTCACCTGGCCATGTTCCTGTCTATGTCTGCACGTGTTCTCTAGGGGGTGAGTGCACCCGCTGGTCTGGATTTAAAGGAACAGTGTCCAAATTGTCTGGTCAGTGACTTACGATTTCTGGGGTATAAGGAACTTC
This sequence comes from Phyllomedusa bahiana, assembly GCA_025379985.1. Classification (NCBI taxonomy): domain Eukaryota; kingdom Metazoa; phylum Chordata; class Amphibia; order Anura; family Hylidae; genus Phyllomedusa; species Phyllomedusa bahiana. Next base: position 27,374 of record JAODAL010017652.1, read on the forward strand.
CTGCCTCTGTTCCTGGTCAGTTCATGCATGTCCACCTGAGCTCCTGACCTCTGCTGCTGGTTACTGCTGTTCCTGTGTTTAACCCCTGTGTTACTTGCATTTAACCCGTGAGTTACCTGCATATCTACTACTGCTGTTCCTGCCGTTGCACCAGTCTATTATTGGCTGTGTGCGTTACTTCCTGCTGTTTCCTGACGTTGTATCTGCCACTTACCTGTCTGAGACCCTGCTACCTGTCTACGACTACACCTGCTGTGACCCGGTACCTCTGCCTATACCCGGTGTCCCTGTCCTGTGCTTCGTCTGTCACCGCGAGTAGCCCAACATCTACACCAGCTCTCGCACAGAGGATCCACATTACCCGACATTATATGGTATTAGTCCTAATTGACCTGAAGATACGTGACATCATTATATAGCCCTGAGTAGATTCCCTTTTATATTTTTATTGAAATAAAATAAATGGAATTTTAATTTGTAGTTTTTAGTTTGTCAGACATAACTATCATTTGACCATAAGTGAGACAACTAAAACTTATTCTCCAGAAAATAAGTGCTAAGTGATTGCAAAATGTTTCTGTTATTCTAATATAATAAAAGATCCATGATGTGACACTAGATATTTCAGCACAAGACTGGACCTCTGGTTACTTGATAATAGAAACCTGGATGTTCTGGCAAATATAGCACATATATTTCATTGTTTGTTACATTGAAGAGAAAGGTCACATCAACTAAAAGAGAGATTTATCATATACAAAATATAAGGATCACACCAACAAATATTAACAAATAAACTAAATAACAATCATTTCCTTTTAATTGATTTTAGCTATACTATAATTTTCACTCATGTACTGATTTCTGTTTTTCAGTGTGCGATTGCACAGATAATGGTCAATGTGATGAAGGCATCACTGGAACAGGACAATGCACCTGCGAAACAGGATGGACTGGAAAACGTTGTGAAACACAATTAAGTTTGTATTATCTTCTTATATTTTATAAACTTGTGTTATGTTCGCATGTGTGCCTATCAAAACTGATTGCAGAAAAAAGAAACAGAAGTGGAGGTTCAAGGTAGAATAGGACTGCGCTTACACGGCAAAGAACAAATACCAGTCGAGATTACCCGACCAGTATTTGGTCTTTTTTGGCACGCAGGGGGACGGCTTTTGTCCGCGGTTTGTGCATTCAAGCTGTCTCTGTTCGCACCCACATGTTCATGTTCTGCCCGAAAACCGGGCGGAAGAAATAACATGTTCTAAGTTTTTCGGACCACCGGCGGTGTAAAGAACCGTCCTGCGGAAAATCTGTGCACGGATTTTCTATTAACGTCAATGTAAAAGGTTGACAGTTGGTTTACAGACGGCTTTCAAATCCGAAAACCGTCTGTAATACTGATGGAAAACCTGTGCTGTGGGGACAAGCCCTTAGAGTGGGATCCTGTATAGCTGCATGTGAGACACATTAAAGTGGCCAGGAAATGATGCAAAGATGTAGTCAATATCGAAGGAGGGCCCAGATATCATTACATTTATCTTTAAACAACATAAGTACCAAACTTACATTTTTAAGTCATCGGTGCCAGAGCTGTATTAACAGCATTAAGGGGTCCCTGGGCAAAGAAGGGTACTGGGCTCTGCCTAAACACATGAAATCACACCATTCCATACATCCTAGTTGGAGGCAAGTCTCTCATAAGGGAGATGGGAAAGATACCAGTATGTAGGTAGAGCTATTAATAGATAAGGCCGCATGTGGGTAGATAGTTATGCAGGGCCCCACATCATTAGTAGCTTAGGTAAAGATGCATCACCCTCATCCTTGATAGTGGTCCCTTCAGCTGGAATATAAAAAAATGAAACTCATCTTTCACAGCCTAAAGAAACAAAGACTAATTGATAGGGCAGTAAGTCGATGACATTCTAAGGGTCTGCAAATAGTTAAATAAGAGCATATACTCTGGTTTCCAAGAACATACCTCCGACTGCCCAGCTAAGGCCCTGAGACAACTGCCTAGTGTGCCCATTGGATAAGATAGCCTTGATCAGGGCAGTTTATAGGATTGTAAATTATATATACTGTAGGATGTATCACTCAGACTTACTCTGTATAATACATTAGAGTTGTAAGCCTTTCTTTTTTCTTACAGTTAAATGAGTAAAATTGGTAAATTCATGGTCACCCGCAGGACTTTTAAAATATATTTTTTTAAGCTGACATTCGTTAGCAGCAGTATTTATGATGGTGTTTGATTTATTTGCTTTTCACTTATTTTGAAGTCCCATATGCATGCTGCATTTTGAAGAAAACACAACTAACCTAAAAAATTCCACCTCCCAAAGTTCTTTGTATAAAGTACACTTTATATATCAAGCTAAAAGTCACCAGTTCGAATTGAGGAGCAGCCATAAAGAAGATTTCTCAAGAAAAGAGAAACCGCATCATCCAGCTCATCAATAGCGGTTTCTTGGGCACAAAAATTGCTGTGTAAGCACCATGACAGTTGGAAGAATACAAAAGGATATCCATCCATCCATTCCAAAGCCAAGAGGTGGACGTCCAGATGAAATACCAGAATCAATAATTCAGTTCACATCAGGGTCTACTAGTTCTGGCGCAGCAAACGTGGCAGTGAAGGTTGCTCGTATGCTTCATAATAGGGAGATCACTGATGTTCATGCAAACATTGTGCAATGTGCATTACACATGTCTGGAATGGTGGCCCCAAAAAAGGTGAAGAAGCCTCAATTTAATAATAACTTTATAAGAAGCGTTTGCTTGAGTTTGCAAAAAAGTACAAAAAGTGGACAGTGGAAGATTGGAAACGGGTAATCTGAAGCGATGAAACAATAGTCAGTAGACCGGGCTCTGATGGGTGCAAATAGGTCACGAGAAAAGGGGGCTAATGGATCAAGAAATTGAAGGAACTTTTAAGTTGGGTGGAGGAGGCCTGATGATATGGGGTTGTTTCACAGCCAAAGATGTTGGATACCTGACCAGGATCGATGGTGATCTCAGTGCTGAGCTATATGTGAGTATCGTACAAGATGAGTCATACACCCATGTACTATGGGTAAGAAAAGGACGACATAGTGTTCCAGCAGGACAATGACCAGAAGCATATGTCGGGATTGGCATAGAAATGGTTCAATGACAATGACATGCGGTTATTGAATTGGCCCCCACACTCCCCAGACACCAACCCAATCGAACACTTGTGGATAGAGTTGAAGAAAAAGCTATATTCATACCAAAGTGAGTCAACCAGTATGCACCAACACTGAGAATGTGTAGAAGAGACCTGGGATCAGATTTTGGTCGAGACATGCTTGAATATGATCACGGGCATCTCCAGCAGGATTCAGGCAGTGTTGAAAGTCCAAGGTGGATTTACAAAGTACTAACAAAATAATAAGAATGAAAATGTAGCTTCTTAGGAACAAAACAGTAACAATGCAGTTACATGACAAGAATCTGCAGAACTAAGCAGATGCTAAATGGTTGCAAGTCAAATTTATGTATGAGATAGCCACAATGATTGTATGGGAAATGATGGTAGTGTCACGTTCAAAGCTGTAGTGGATGGTGAGATATATAGCCTGAAAGTCAAAAGCTCAAAATATTGTTACCCTTTTGATTGTCAGTGTATGTAAAAACCTGCACCTTTGCTTTATGGCTGGAAAGGAAGTTATACTTAAACTAATCTTTTATTGTTACAGAGCAGCCACCTGTCTGCACTCCTCCATGTTCTAGTAATGCTGTGTGCAAAGATGGAAATGCTTGTGAATGCAAAAAATTTTATGAGGGAGATGGAAGAACATGTACAGGTAACAGATCACATCTAGAGATGCATTTATAAGAGCACAAGACCTAAACACAAATTTTAGAAACATAGGAGGACATGTATGAAACTGTCTAGGTCTAACACTTTGTGTTGCCCATAACAACCAGAGCGCCACTTTCATTTTATATAGTGCTCTGAAAAAATTGAAGGGGGGCTCTGATTGGCTGCTATGGGCAACAAAGAAAGTCTTTGACAAAGACAGTTTTCATACGTGTGGCCCATAGTTTTTAAAGACAAATTTTCTAGATTGGTATCAACCACACCTCTGTGATGCTGATGCAATGTTTGTATCTTTAGTATTTGATGAGCATACTAGTGTATTCACAATGCTCCTACTACAATTGTGGTATTGCTTTAAACTTTACTTTATGAAAAAATTTTGCTTCCATAGACATGTTATATGATACTCATGGGATGTTTCTAAAAAGTAAGTTTTTTTTATATAAAATATTAACATGAAGCTACATATCAATGACTTAATCTTGCATCTTTTTGTCTAGTGGTGAATCTTTGCCAGCCAAATAATGGTGGATGCGACACTAATGCTAAGTGCTCACAAAATGGTGTAAAAGTCACCTGCAGCTGCTTGAAGGGATACAGTGGAGATGGAAAAGTCTGTACAGCCATAAACCCATGTGTTGATGGACTGAATGGTGGTTGCAACGAACATGCTATCTGTACAATGACTGGACCAGTAAGTGGGAACATTTTTTCTTTAAGGACAACACCATAAAGGTTTAATACCTCATTCACATAGCGTTTTGGCAGCCTATCCATGATATTTGTTGGGATACGGTAAAAATATATCCCAACAGTTACCTCAGTGGGGCCACAGAGGGGCCATAGACTTCTCCTCCTACTTTTGCGCCATTTGGCGAATGCATACGGTTTGTGCATTGGATATAAGAGCATGGTAGACCATGCTACTGTGTCAGATGCAAAAAAGTTATATGTTTGCTAAATAGGGCAAATGTAGCCCAATAAGGATTAAGCTTATGGCCCTGTTGCAGCCCAGCAGTGGTATTTGTCGAAATAAATTTTTATAGTATCCTGATAGATACCACAAACAGATGTGGGAGGCACTTAAGGTGAGTGATAGTCCATGCAATACTATGGCAGTGATGGTAAACCTTTTCGAGACCAAATGCCCAAACTGCAAAAAAAAACTCACTTATTTATTGCAAAGTGGCAACACGGCAATTTAACCTGAATACTGAGGTTTTAGTTTAGGTATACCCAAATTAGCTAGATAGGTATATATGTCCCCCATTATGTAGGTAAGTAGGTATATAAGTCCTCTCTATTATGTAGGAAGATATAGAGGCCTTCCAGAATGTAGGTAGGTATATATGCCCCCATTAGTTCTTTAGTAATAATGACGCACCATAAATTAGGCAGAATTTAGGCCCCCTGTAGTTAGGTATATATCCCCATGTAGATAATTGTATATGCCCCTTGTAGGAAGCTAGGTATAAACCCTCCTGTAGATAGGTATATATGCCCCCTGTTGATAGGTATACAGGCCCCTACACACTCACGAGCAAAAGGGTAATAATGTTCAGTGCTGTAATGGATGATGAGATATGGAGCGTAAAAGTCAAAAGTTAAAAACACTGTTACGGTTTTGCTCTTCAGTGTATATAGGTAGGTATATATGCCCCTTGTGGGCATATATATTTTTCAGCCTATAGTAAACATAGATACCATTACTAGCCTTGATAGGTTGTTTCAGCCTGTATAAGTTTACACCCTAGTAAAATCACCTCTGTAGGAGCTGACGTGACTTCTATAGTGGGCTACTTGTCATTCCCTACAGAAGTCATATAGGCACCTACAGAGGGGATATTACTGCTGTGGCTAAACTGACCCATCAAGGCTAGTTGTTTATCAAATGGCTGAAATTCAGCCCAAATAATCCATATAATTCATTACTAGCTTTGGTGTAATGAAGTGGGGCTAACTGACTTAGATATCACACATGTCAGCCCGAATACAGCAAACAGGGACTGCCTAGAACCAAAGACAGGGAGACGTGGTGAACACTGCTGCTCAAACTGTGATCTGACGTCAGGCAGCAGGGCCGCAGTATTACTCATACACACTATGCGACAGCCACTCAGGACGTTGTGTGAGTTGCGGGCATCACAAGTTAGATTCTGATACAGGCGTGTGAGCAGCCCAGCATATGTGCCAACAGAGATGGCTCAAGAGTTCCCCCTCTGGCACGCATGCAATAGGTTCACCACCGCTGCTCAGTGGGAAATATGAAAAGAGAAGAGATTAAGAGAAGAGAGCTAAGTCTCTAGTGCCACTATTGGAAGTAGAGATACCATAGAAATTACCCAAATTTAGCTGTATGGCTAATTCTACAAAATCAACCAGTTTGCTAAAAAAGCAGATTGTCATTTTTTCCTAAGCTTAAAGGGGTTGTCTCACTACAAGGATTGCTTTTTATGTTAAAGATCTTGCAAAAACAAGTCACTTTGCAATATGTGTCCATTAACAGTGTCCTACCTAGTCCTAGATATCCCCTCTTGTACGGGCTGCATCAGCTCCTCAGGTCGCTATAGCTACAGAACTGTTTGCTCTCTCCTGATAGGCTGCCAGCACTGTTTGCTATAGCTACACTCCTAGCTTCTACTGCAGCCCATTAGAAGACAGTAAACACAGCCCTGAATTCAAGATGAAACCAAGAAAACAGGACTGAGGTAAGAGGAATCAGTGTAGTGCGACTACCCCTTTAACTAATAGAAAAATTCCTGCCTACCCAGGCTAAAACTTAACTTTTAATGTGACCAATTTAAGTATTCTAAAATAGTCCGTCTTGCATGAATATTTAGTAAATAAGGTACTAGTGCAGCTCTCAATTCCTGTAGTACTGTGCCTGCAGTACAATAGCTAGCTTGTGATTAGCACTGACTGGCTAGGCTAAAAGATATTAGCTATGCTCTCCCTACATGTATCGCCGTTAACACAGTGTCTCCAGGGGCAAAGAGACAAAAGGAAGTAGTGTTACTAATGAAACATGCAGGGGCGTTGCTAGGGTCCTAAAACATCCGGGGCCCGGGCCCTTTGTGTTTTGCTCAGTGGGGCTGGGTTCACATGACATTTTTCACCCCACATTGTGAACTGCGGATGTATTTTTACAGAGAAAAAACCTTCTGCTCCTGTCACTAATTTTCAGCATATTCCACATAGAGTGACCCTATATCTATATACCTGCCTCAGCAGTCACTGCACAATGAAAATCACCAATGACAAATTTACTTTTTCAAAACCCCTCACCCCGTATGACAATGTAATATCCCTAAATAACAGTCACCATATAATCCACTGATACATGGAGCAAATCTACCGGACAAATGATTGTTACTAAAAAACTCCTACAAAACCAAGACCCAAAACTATTACTACAAAGGACCAAATAATCCTGCCAGACCCTGACCAAATGCGGCCCCCACATGTGACCATCAGCTGTACACAGGCTCTGATTACATATACCACTGCCATACAGTGACCAGATAACGGTAGATACTTTTTGTATGTAGGCTCTGCAGAAATATAAGTGGTTACACTGCAGTTACATTTAGTGACTCACCGGAGACGTCTTTTCTGATCAGCGTCGTTCACTTTCCCTTTTCTTCTCCATCCGGTTCACACCTTCATGCTGATTTCTCCCGGCCACGACTCGTCCCTGAGGATTTGGACACAAATATCTTAGAATCCTCACATTTTCAGCAACTCCTTACTTATAGGTATATAAGTCCCCTCAGTTAGGTAGGTGTATAGGTCCCCTCAGTTAGGCAGGTATATAAATATAAGGTCACTTAGGCAGGTATATAGATATAGGGTCAATGTCAGGCAGGTATAAAGATATAGGGTCACTCTCAGGCAGGTATATAAATATAGGGGCACTCTCAAGCAGGTATATAGAGGCACTGAGGCAGGTATATAGGGGCTCAGACAGGAATATAGGGCCACAGGCAGTATAGGGGGCCACAGGCAGGTATAGGGGGCCACAGGCGGTATAGGGGGCCACAGGCGGTATAGGGGGCCGCAGGCGGGTATAGGGGGCCACAGGCAGGTATAGGGGGCCGCAGGCAGGTATAGGGGGCCGCAGGCAGTATAGGGGCCGCAGGCAGTATAGGGGGCCGCAGGCAGGTATAGGGGGCCATAGGCAGTATATGGGGCCGCCGGCAGTATATATGGGGCCTCAGGCAGGTATATGGGGCCTCAGGCAGTATATATGGGGCCACAGGCAGTATCTATGGGGCCACAGGCAGGTATAGGGGGCCACAGGCAGGTATAGGGGGCCACAGGCAGTATAGGGGGCCTCAGGCAGTATCGGGGGCCACAGGCAGGTATAGGGGGCCATAGGCAGTATATGGGGCCACAGGCTGTATATGGGGCCGCCGGCAGTATATATGGGGCCTCAGGCAGTATATATGGGGTCACAGGCAGTATAGGGGGCCACAGGCAGTATAGGGGGCCACAGGCAGTATAGGGGGCCACAGGCAGGTAAAGGGGGGCCATAGGCAGTATATGGGGCCACAGGCAGTATATAGAGGGACACAGGCAGTATATGGGGCCGCAGGCAGTATATATGGGGCCACAGGCAGAATATATGGGGCCACAGGCAGGTATAGGGGGCCACAGGCAGGATATAGGGGGCCACAGGCAGTATATAGGGGCACTGAGGCAGGTATATGGGGCCACAGGCAGTATATGGGGCCACAGGCAGTATATGGGGCCACAGGCAGTATATAGGGGCACTGAGGCAGTATATAGGGGCACTGAGGCAGGTATATGGGGCCACAGGCAGTATATAGGGGCACTGAGGCAGGTAAACGCTATAAAAATAACATTAATACTCACCTTAGTTCCCCCGGCGAGAGCGCTCTGTCCTCTTCAGCCCACGCTCCTCCCGGCAGCTCCTCGGGCGCACAGCCTGGGACGCGCTGTGCGCGAGGACAGGCAGCGCGGCGTGATTAGGTCAATACATCGCGCTGCTGCCAGCTGAGCCGCACCGGGCCTCAGTGCAATGAGGACCCGGCGGCCCCGCTGTGTCAGACCCGGAGACGGTCCGACACTGTCTGCGGGGCAGGGAGCCCTCGCTCTCTGCTCCGCAGAAGCCCTCCGCTGCATGTGCGTCCAGCGGACGCACATGTAGCTGCAGGGCAGGTCGGTGCTCCAGGCCCATGGCAGCGGCCTGGTGCCCGGGAGGTTCGGGGCACAGGGAGTTTTATTCGGGGCCCGAGCCCCGAATAAAACAGCCTAGCGACGCCCCTGGAAACATGACTGGTAATATTAAGCCAAGCCATATGAAAAGTTGCTGATCTGCAAAAAGCTGTTTCATGGTTTTACTCCTCATCAGTGCAAAGGGTTCTGGCTGGCTGGGTGAAAAGCCTTAAATGTAGATCTAGGGGATACAGTTTCTCCTTGAACAGACCACAAAAAGATGTAGGGAAACTTAAAGGCCATGCAATGCTCCCTGGGAAATAAGCAAATGGGTTGGATGATTTGATGTTGGACTGGAAGATGATGGAGCCTTAGTAGGGTTCTATCCTATCCTTAATTACATGTCTTTGCCTCTAGATACTTTATTATGATTCTTTTCGGCTACATTGTGTTTTGTCATATTTTATAGAATAAAAGAAAATGTGACTGTAAGGACCAATACATAGGTGATGGTGTGGACTGTGAATTAAAGAATCTACCTATTGACAGATGTCTGCAGGATAATGGACAGTGCCACTCAGATGCAATATGTGCTGACTTACACTTTCTAGGTGAGTTATTGCTACAACCCTCAAAGAAAGTGGTCATTGAAAGGGGTTGTCTCACTACAAGGATGACTTTTTATGGTAAAGATCTTGAAAAAAAAGTCACTTTGCAATATATGTCCATTAAGTGTCCTACCTATCCTTAGATATCCCCTCTTGTATGGGCTGCATCAGCTCCTCAGGTCGCTATAGCTACAAACCTGTTCTATGTCTCATGATAGGCTGCCAGCACTGGTTGCTATAGCTACAGACCTGGCTTCTACTGCAGCCTCATAGAAGCCATTAAACACGCCCCTGAATTCAAAGTGAAGCCAAGAAAACAGGACTGAGGTAAGATGAATCAATATAGTGAGACAACCCCTTTAAAGCTGAATTGTATAGACTGTCTCTCTTCATGAATGAAAGTGAGAGCAGCTTAAAATAACATTTTATCCAGGTCACGAAGGCGAATATCTCCTGGCAGTTTTGTGATACCAAATACACGTTGTTGCACATTTACCTATTTGGTATTTGCGTCAGAGATATAGAACAATAAACTATTTATATTTCTACTAAAAATGATCTTGGCCTCTCCATGTTCATCTATACTGGGTATAAGTGACTGACTCAGAATATATACTGCGAGTCTATTAAAGATGACCACGGCAGGTAAGGTTATGTGCTGCTCATAGCATCATGCCCAACAGCTCGCTGCTTTACTACATTTCTTTTATTTCTTTTAGCCATTTAAAGGTATCATATCTGCAAGATAGTAAACCTGCCCGTAATACAAATCGTTCTGAATTTATAGTTCAAATTTACAGGCTTCCCCCAATTTAATTCAGATATTTCTTTGCATTGCTTGATATACACAGGAAATATGAGTGTTCATTTTGAGCTTTAAAGAGTCATGCTTTGTTTCATGTTTATGGAATAAACCTGAGAGACAGAGCAAGAATAAGCGTGTGTTAATGTTTTTCCTTTACTGCCTATGGCTGCCTATACTTTATGTTTAACCCCATTTACTAGATTTTTAAATCGAAATGCCGGTTGCCTGACTTTATAAAGATTACATGACAGCTTGATGGGTGCACATTCCAAGGGGATTATCACTGGCTTCTTATATCCAGTAAACCCATTTATACGAAAGAGAAATCACACTCCACACTACTCATCACCAGTCAGATCATGCGATCCCTTTCCAGGTAGCTTACTTTGCATCTTGCTTCTTACCAGCTTCATCTCCATATGCCTGAAGAGGGGCTTTCGTCTGAAACAATGGTGTTTGAATTTTCATATATACCTATATTTATGAATTTTTTTACCACATTTTGAAATATTCTGTGATGGTATACGATGAAATTATCATATGAATTCAAGCATATTCCGAACTGTGGAGTGTGGTTGCTCTCTCATATAAATTAATTCTTTAGAATGGCATTTGGCTGCAATATCAGGCACAACTTATAGGCAATCATGGTATGGTTTCTAGAAAGATTAAGCAGCCAATATGTTCTGATTGTTTGTATTTAGTTTACAATTTAGCACGATTATTATTAATACAGTGATTATTATTTTAGAATTACTACATTATTTTCTCCTAAGGTTAGGTTCACGCGGCAACCTACCCGGTGTATAGCGGCGCGTACCTGTGCACGCCGCTATAAGCCTGCTGTGGGAAGTACACACTGGCTAGCGTGTACTTCCCACAGCGCTCCAATCCAGTCCCCATTCACTCTCCTTTTCCCTATAAGCAGCAGAAAGAAGTCACATGTCACTTCTTCAATGAGTGCCATTTTACCATATTTGAAGGGCGTATTTTGGGCGCATTGCAGCGCAATTACACTCCAAAGTATGCCCCACAAATACATTGTGTGAACTTACACTAATAGTCTGTTTAGTCTTTGTCCAAATAATCCAGCAGATATTCACTCTATGTTACCACTGGCATTTGCATCATTATGACAATCTTTTTCCCTACAGATGCAACAGTTGGAGTATTTCACTTACGTTCTCCAAAAGGCCAATATAAGTACAATTTCAGTGAGGCCAGTCAAGCCTGCAAAAATGAAGACGCCACCCTGGCTACATATAACCAACTTTCTTATGCTCAAAAGGTATAACGATAGTAATTCAAAGCTTCTTATTCAAACTGCTAGTATACACAGATGATTCACATTATTATGATCATTTCCAACTTTCAATGTCAAAAGCATTTGACTCATGAAGAAAATCACGACAACTGGATTATTGAGTATACATACGATATGTGATATATTCTCTGCACTCATTCCACATTGCTGTCATGGGTAAAAGGGTCACTTATCAGACTTGCAAAATGGGATGATGAATGGTTTTCAGACCAAGAGTTGCAGTATTTCTGAACTGTGTGTGTTGCTGTGCTGAAAGTGTGTCAAAGTAGAAAAATGGCTCCATGGTAAATAAGCAACATGGAAAACTCGGAGCACCAAGTGCCATTGATATGAGAGGTGAACATCGACTACAAAGATGTGTAGGAGTGGACCAACAGACTACAGCAGAGCCATAGAGTTCACTGCAATAATGAACCGGGGGGGCTATCAAATGTCTGTCTAAAACAACAGTTCGGGAAACCCTATATCATATGGAGCTCTGAAACAGATGGATGGTCACTGCACCTCTGCTAATAACATTGCATCTGCAGAAAAGGCTTCAAATTTCATGGTAGAATTGGAATGTTACATTGCTTGAAGATGATTGCCAAGACTTCCAAGAACTACCCTGGGCCCCTAATTCTCCAGACTTGAACCAATTGAGCATCTGTGGGATGTACTGTAGTAAGCATGGCTCCAGATACTTATGACAGCCTAGCAGGACCTTAAGTAGTCACTCCCAGTTCGTCTTACTGCTGGCCATGCTGGACACAACGGTTACTCAGGATATTAGCTGGTGGTCATAATAATGCAACTCAACTGTGTATTTCTGTATGTGTATATTATAAGCTATATCCTGAATAGTTTATTGAATATGCAAAATATACAGTTTACATTCCAAATCTAAAGCACTTGTAAGGGCATGTCCCCACGGCACGGGTTTTCGGTCGGTTTTGCAGACCGTCTGAAAAACTGCCCGCAAACGAGCACAATGGGGCTCTATGGAAAACCCTTGCAGCAGCCCCACCACCCGCCGGCCACCCGAAAAAGATTGAACATGCACATTCTTCCGTTCGTTTATCGTATGGAATATGTGCATGTCAATGTGAAGGGGATAAACCGACCGGTATTTGTACTCTGCCGTGGTGACATGCCCTAACAGTTCTACAGCTATAAGGGCTTGTCCCCACGGTACGGGTTTTCACCCAACTTTTCAGACGGTTTTCGATTTTGAAAACCGTCTGTAAACCGGGTGAAAACTTTTAATATGGACCACTATGGAAAACCCGCGCAATGGTCCCCACTGCACGGGTTTTCTGCAAGATGTTTTTTTAGACCACCATCAGTCCAACAAACATTGAACATGTTAATTCTTCCGCCCGGTTTTCGGACAGAATATGAACATCTCAATGCGAGGGGGGAGGGCTTTTTTAGCTGTTTTACTCAGTTAAACCCCCTTCCCATCTCACAATCTGCACATGCCAGTACATGCATTTTATTTTGTTTTAAACCTAAAGAACACCTCATTGAGAAGGCTATGACTCGAACCATATTGTTCTGCAAAAAAGTGTCTACTTCCTTCAGATATTATGTTTGTGCTCCATATATTTGAAAGGCTGACCACTGTAAAAAACAATTTTTCACCATAATTAAATCAGTGAGTGCTCACCCCAAAGAGGTTTTACGTTACTTATACTCTCCTTACTGTTACCCATCCTGAAAATGGCTTACCATAACCAAGTCTTTGTATTTAATATAGGCCAATTACCACTTATGTTCTGCTGGATGGTTGCATGGAGAAAGACTGGGCTATCCAACAGCATACTCGAGCCCTAACTGTGGAGCTGGATTTGTGGGGGTAGTAGACTATGGGGTTCGGACTAACCTTTCTGAGACATGGGATGCTTTCTGTTATAGAATTAAAGGTAAAGTTTCTTTTGGAGCATTTTATCAGCAGTGATTTTATTTCGTATGATAATCTCTATCTACCATTCATTCTAAATATCTAGGCAAGCTGTATGTTATGCTTCTCTATAATATGACTAGGCCTCCAACAGCACTATCACTTGTATTTGATATGAACATATAAGATACTTGTGCCCTCTAGTTAAGGGTACTCATAGCGTGAAGAGAGGAGATACAGCTACAGGTAGAAAATTAAAGCAGCTAAGAAAATGATTAAATTGACTGTCTTTTCATGGTGTTTTCATCAAATGTAAATTGTTGCTATTCTGTAGATGTACAGTGCACCTGCAAGCCTGGATATATAGGAGATGGCTACACCTGCAACGGAAACCTGTTCCAAGTCCTTTCGTCTTTCCCTGAATTTTCCAACTTCATATCGGTAAATATAGAAAGGAATATAAAGCAGCACAATAGTTTCTTTAAGAACAAAAATACCCCATGTATATTTCCTTATTAACCTCAACTTGTAAATTATGAGTGCCAGGAAGAGGTGATGCTAATGAAAAATTCTGGAAATGGTACCAGTTTTTACATACCACAATTTTGTAAACTCTTGAATTGGTTTCTAATTGGTTTCTATTGGTAAAAGTTATCATAGCTACTTAACTATCAATAGACTATTATCTATTGGGAACTGAATAGTTAGAAATAATACAATATAATGGGCTTATGCACAAAAACAAAAAAAAATAAAATATCAAAACTTTATTAAATACAATGCACTAAATAAAAAAAATAAAAACTGCAGAGATGGACAAGATTGACCACATGTAAGAAGGAAGAATAATATAGTATGATAGGAACATCACAGTGGGCACAATGGGCCACATGTATGAAAACTGTCTTGGTCTAAGACTTTTCTTGTTGCCCATAGCAACTAGAGTTCCCCTTTCATTTCATATAAAACTCTGAAAAAATGAAAGGGGCGCTCTGATTGGTTGCTATGAGCAACAAGAAAAGTCTTAGACTAAGACAGTTTTCAAACATGTCCCCCAATATGTATATACAAATCAAAAGCGCGACCTAGTAATACTTCAGAGGATCTGCGTGTCAGGTGCCGGGCTAGATCATCTATTATGAGAAGGTGGTCCTTTTTATTTGTATATACATATGCTATTATCGTGATGTTACTAGTATTTCTGACTTTGTCTCTACTGTGACTTTACTATATCATTCTTCCTGCTTACACGTGCCTGTGATCTCTACCACCGACCATCAGTAAAAGTATACGTTTTTGTATTTCAACTATATAATATGATTCCATGCCTGGCCTCACTCCTGTCCATCTCTCCATGTTCTTAATTTATTGTATTTAATACAGTTTTGGTATTTTATGGGCTTTTTTTGCTCTCTCGTGTGCTTGTACATATGTTATAGGGGAGAGTTTGTCCATTTATTATAGAGGGCGACTGATAGTTAGGAATAGCCCAACCTTATGTGAATTCACAGACTTCTTTTCATCTATTTATGATATAATGAGCTTGATGTGTGTATATATGTATACAGTCACCCCACATTTTACTTGTTGAACATTACATTATAAGCAGATGCCATTGTGCAGACAAATATTAACTGATCTCAACATTCCTATCCCCACAGGAAATCTTAAAATATTCCAACACCTCAGCCAAAGGCAAGGACTTTATCAATTATCTTACTGACCTATCCATACAAGCTACACTTTTTGCACCTAGTAATGATGGCATTAATGAGAACATGGTAAGTGACCATTATTGGTAGTGATCAATCATAAGCAGGGTTATATTTACGGGAGAGCTGGGAAGGTATGTGGTGGATATCGGTAGGAACAAGAAGTGCAACAATCCACTCTGCCATGGCCACCGTATTAAGATGCAGGGCAAGGACATCTAAAAGAGTTTCTAGTGGTTCTATGTCATTAAGAAAGCAATGATTAAAGACCGGTTCCATCTTAAAATGATCATACACTAATATGATAATTCTATTTAGTTATAGGAATATGGGCAGTTTTCTTTTTAGTTGCGTCAGACATAATTAGGTGTCACCTTTTAAATTAGCTTCTAAGCAACGGATGGTAAAAGTGTCATTTAGTCAACAATACCAGTCAATAATTACAGTGTCCTTTACTAAAAAGTGGATATAAATATAACTAATTAAAATGTGGTAGCAGGTCAAATTTCTGTCTTATGGCTGGAAATTCGTTCAAAGCCTCAGAGATTTCAACATCAAAAATAAATTAAAATGACTTTGAAAAGGGGTTATATGGTGAGACAAAATTGCTTAGAAACTCATTGCTAAGCTGAAAGTATATAAATTTTGCAATTGTCTTGATTGAAAATTCCCACTGGCACGTAGTCCATGCACTTTATGCCCAAAAGTGGCGAGTCCTGGTTGTTCTGATCACACCTGTATACAAAGCAAAACTGTCCCCTACCCTTCTGTGTTTAGACATTAGTCTCTAAGTTACCAAAGGGGTTTGGCACTCTTCTTAACTACAGTCCAGGCTGCACAACTCTGGCCTTACCTTTAGCATGCAAGTGTTATAACAGTGATGTTGGGAACTAACTAGGTAGGGAGAAATAATATACTATTATCAGCTATGGGAGAGATACATGAGGGAGGAAGACACTACAGAGGCTACAGGAGCCAGGGACAGCAACGGTGATGGTTCAAGAAAGCTAGATAGGAAGAAGTTACATAGTTGATATGGTTAAAAAAAATGTCCATCAAGTTCAACCAAGGGTGGGGAAGGATGTGGATAAAGGAAGGGGTAGAGTAAATCTTTAAGCTTTGTTTCCACCTACTGATGAAGACTCTGAAACCCAAAAGGAAGATTTCATTCCCGATCCCAAAATTGCCATCAGACTGGAATGATATGCTATTATCAGCACTGAGAGAACTATATTAAGGCCATGTTCACACGGCTTAAAATGGGACGTATTTCAACCCGTATTTCGCGCCGTACAATACGGCGAGTGGGGAGAGAAGGGACATGTCACTTATTCACGGTGTATGCGCGCCGAGAATAATGCATGTCTATGGGGCCGGCGGGCTGCCGCCCCCCGCCCCCGTACACACGCTTAATAGCAGGGCGAAATACGTCCCACAATTACACCATGTGAACATAGCCTAAGAAGCAATATACTATTAATGATGGTGGAAAATCTACTCTAAGAGAAGGAGAGAGTAAGACCATACATAGGATACATAGTTAGGCCACTGCTACAGTAGGAGTGGGAGGGAGAACATGTACTAAAAATTATGTCAGTTCCTGCAGTTTTTAGGGGAACTTGAAACTCTTTCATTTTTATATATATATATTTTTTTTTTTTGGGGGGGGGGGGTTGAGGGAATTGGACAATCCCTTTAAATAGTATGTCAGAATTAATGTAACTTTTACTGCTCTGTTTATTTCTAAAGACTTTCTCTGGTCGGGACATTGAATATCACGTTGCCAACGTCAGCATTTTCTTTAGTGACCTTACCAATGGAACATTACTTCATAGCAGGATAGGCAACAAGCTACTTATCTCTTTTGAAGACCCCTCATCAGACACAAAAAACAAGGTGAGAGAATTCTGTCTTCTACATATGAATACACAAACTGAATGGTCACTTTATTAGAGACCATGATGCATGGTCATCAATGCTTAGACTAGCCAGGGCCAGTATTTCACTTCAAATATTGTTGGGTGTTCCCATGCAATGGTGTCAGGAGTAAACAGAGGATGATTTGATCAAGGAAAATCATTCAGCAAAAGGGGATCTTGTGGGTGTGTAAAACTCATCAACAAAAGAGGTCAGAAGAGGATATCAAGAATTGCTCTGGCAGACAGACATTGCACAGTCAAGCAAACTTCAGCTGAATATAAGGTTGCTGCTCCAACTAAATTTCACAGTTTATTGTTTCTTCCTATAGTTGGTGCTATTGCTATCAAACGCTGTGTTCATATGGTGATTTTTGACATGTATTTTACAGCAGTATTTGTAAGCCAAAACCAGGAATGGGTCCAAAACACAGAAGTACAAGCTTTTCCATTATACATTTGTCTGTGTAGACTCCACTCCTGGCTTTGGCTTACAAATACTGGTGCAAAATAATCGCCAAAACAGTGTGTGAATCCAGCCTAAAAGTGCTCAAGCTGGTTCACTAAGCAATGGAAAAACACTGGCTGTTGAGATGAATATAGATTTCTGTTGCACGATGCTGACAGTAGGGTCAGAATTTAGTACAAGGAGCACAAACTGATGAACCCTTCTTGGCACAACCATTATTTGCACAACCTAAACCCAGAGGATGAATATTTGGACAGTGGGGCTTGCCTGTACAATGTGGCCAACCAAGCTCATCCCTTCATAAAAGCTACTAACCCTTTGGCAGAAGAATACTTTCAGCTGGACGATGCAACATGCCACATGGCTTGTATAGTCATGCATGGCTCCAGGAACATGGAAGCAAGTTTTCCTTGCTACCCTGATCTTACATTCTGTAGTACTCTGTACCGACTGTTGTCAGTAACTCCATCTAACTTGTGGCAACTATGAGAAGCTATCCCATCCACATGGCCGTTATTCCTGCAGAATGATTTCGTCACCTAATGGAATCTATGCTACAGTGAATTGCTGCAGTTCCTGGGACCATAGGAGGTCCAGCGCATATAACAAAGTGGCCATACAGTATATATTGTGTATATAAAATAAAAGGCAGGTTGTATGTCTGTTTCTTTTTTTGGGGAAGAAGTATTGCATGCCCAAAATACCTAGAGTTTCATGCCATAAAGCCTCCAATTAGGAAACATTAACAACATTCTGCACATGGGTATGGATTGGTGAGCAGCTGTTGCATATGACATATCTGGAAGCATAATGTGAATCTCTGCTATAAGGCATCAAAGCTAGGTCAGATACTGGATAAAGGATTACTTTTTAGCAGTGTATGATACATTACTTAGACCTTTATCTTGACTACTTGAAGGGAGTACGTTGTACATTATTTGGACACTAGAGGATTCTAATTTCTGGGCTGTTTATGGCAATATTATTTGAGCACTATATTGAGGCATTCAGTATTAAAAATGCTGGTTTTATTTTTCTTGATTATACATTTCCAGAACCAAGTTAAATATGTCGGTGGAAAACGTATAGTACAGGCGGACTACATCGCATCAAATGGAGTAGTACACATGATATCCGAACCGCTGAAAGCTCCTCCTGAGCCATTAGTAAGTATGAGTATATTCAGTTGTACATGCTCAGAATATAAACCAGGGGAACATTGGGCATTGTACTGCACAGTGTGTATGTAGATAGGCGCATCAATTTTACTATGCAAGGTATACCACATGCCAGGTTTTTTTTAAAGGTTCGTTCATTCAGGAATACTGAATGCGCCATCACCTCTTTTTGGACATATCACCCATAATGTTTATTCTTCTAAAGCATATTCTCAGGGTATCCCTCTCCGGCAGGAGTGACGCCATTAATATAGCGCTAACCAGCTTCCAAATTAGAGGCAATTACAGCCTCTGATAGTAAAAATAATCGGCAGAAGTCCAAGGTGTCGTCTCGGATTTCTGCCAAGGAAAACAAGTCAGATTTTTCTGATTGGAAAAGAAACTTGATTTTAAGTTGAATGGAGGAAATCTGCAACAAAGCCTTGGACAATAAGTGACGGAAATTAACATGCTGCAGATTTTAAAATCCACACCATAGGTCTCTTTCCATGCAGAACAAAATATGTAGCATGTTGGTGAGAGTTGTATAATGTATTCCACATACATGGTACTGTAATTCATTGTGGATTTTATCTGCAGCGAATACATTCCATGTTTATCCTTAAACTCCTGTAAATAAGCTTTGAGACTTCCTCGTTGACTCTTCTTTCTTCCTACTAGGTTATACATGCCCGGCATGGAGCAGGAATATTCTTTGGCATTGTCCTCGTCATTGGATTAGTGGCACTTTCCATTTTCGCGTATAAGAAGTTCAGCCGAAAAGACTTCCAGTTTCAGCAGTTTCATGAGGTAACGGTCATCTAAAATACTGGGCTGATCCTTATTAGGGTATGTTCACACGGGGTAATTTCAGCGCACATTTTGCTGCGTATTTGCGCTCTAATACGGGCTAGATGCGCGCAGAAAGTACAGTAATCCATAGTTCTCATAGAAAACTATGGATTACGCCTCCTCTCCCCGCTCGTACAATATGATCGTACTGTACGCGCGGGGAGATAAGTAACACGTATTAGCGCGAGCTTCCGAAAGACACAATGTACTGCGGTGTACTGGACAGGAGCTCAGCCAGTCTCACACATTAAGGCTATGTTCACAGGGTTGATTTTTGGGACGGATTTCAGTCCGTATTGCGCGCAGTACTGCGCTCAAATACGGCTGAAATCCGTCCCTGTCATTACGGTAATCCACAATTCTCATAGAGAACTACGGATACCGTCTCCTCTCCCGCTCGCGAAATACGGCAAGCGGGGAGAAAGTGACATGCACATTATCCCGGCGGGATACGTGCCGTGGATAATGAAAGTCTTCCAGCCCCCACGCTCCCGTACACACACCGTAATTGCGGGCGAAATCCATCCCGTAACTACAGCGTGAATAAGGCATGTGAACATAGCCTAATCCTTGTAACGGGGCAAGACCTTTCTCACTGTTTATTGCTACTTTTGATTCCAGACTTTTTTAATCAATGGCTTCCAGCAATAAAATAAAGTATAACATTTGCTTCTAAGTATAGTGTGAATTAAATGGAATGGCCCAGGTAGCAAAGAAGTTGAAATAAAAGGGTAGAAAACATGAATATAAGGCTATGTCTACACTACAGTGATTGACTGTCGGATTTTTAAGCAGATTCAGTATTAAGAATCCGCAAAAAATCCGACTGCAAATCATCCCCATAGACCTCAATAGAAAATCCAAGTTGTAGTCTACAGAGTTTGGATATTCTGAGGTCAGATTTCAAATTCGAAAAGCGGGTCAAAAAGTTAGAACATGTTTTTAGAACATGGGTAGGCCGAAATGCGCCAAAAAATGGTACAAAAAACGAAAACCGAGTGTAAAATACTGGTTGGATACTTAGGGTATGTCCACACGGCTTATTTTGGGGCGCATTTCGCCACATATTTCATGGTGTACTGCGCTCTAATACGAGCGAAATGCGCCCGATAATTACGCCTCCTCTCCCCGCTCATACAATACGATCATATTGTATGCGCTGGGAGATAAGTGACATGTCTATGGGGCCGGTGGGCTGCCGCTTCCCCGCGTCGTGAGAGTACGCACCGATCAGCGCATCTCCCGTACACCTGGCGTAATTGCGGGGCGTACTGTACGTCCCACAATTACGCCCTGTGAACATACCCTTATTAGAATCTGACAAATATATTGTCCTCTGCCGTGTGAATACAGCCTAAAAATCAAGGGTCATAGCAATGCATCTGCTGAAAGGCCTGCTGTAATCACCGTTTACTTTATGGATTCAGATACTGACATTCTTTAGTAAATTATAGGACGCTACATGATAAATCAGTCATCTATTCATTCACCATTAATTACAGAGTAAACTTTGCGGAAATGCTTAGCTGGCGGGGTTCAGTGTCTTTTTTGTGTGTATTTTGATGCAAAAAATGCGCATTTATACATGTATAACTGGACAAATTGTGTGTAACTGGACATAAATTTATCATAAGCATCCCTATATTTATATGGTAATATACAGACATCGCATGTTCTTTAAATAGTTTTTGACATCTTATGCAGCATGCAAAAAAAAGTATTCAGGAGGACTGTCAGTATGTAAACATACATTGGTGCATTTTTATGTATGTATTTTTACAATGGAGACTCTGAGGATTTTAAAATATGCAAGAAAGTTTGTATGTACTTTGCATGTAAATTGGTGCATTTTATTTTTATGTGCAACATGTTAAAAACATAAAAATAAAATGAAGTTGAGTGTATTGAAAAACACATGCACAAAAAGCACACCGAAAATGCATTAAATGAAGAAAATGAGCATAAAAAGCATGTTTCCCCTGTGAAATACCCTTGTACTCCACTCCCTCCTTTCACACCATGTGAACACAACCTCAGTCGGTCCACTCTGGTCATGTACAATGCAGTGAGACCATTTCTTTATGTAATGTGAGTAATATGCTGGAATGAATGAATCTGACAGGTCACATCTCTTATGTTATACAGTATGATGAAAATGAAGCAGTGTCCGATTTTAACATCGCTCCATCTGCAAACATTGCGAACCCCATGTATGACAGCGTAGAAACAGCCGACCCACCTTCTGAACCATCAACAAAGTCAACTTTTCATCCATTTGCTGTAAGTTTTTTTTTTCTTCTTATTTTAGATGTTGCTATGTTGGTAATGACTTAAGTTACTAACATGATATGTAATATGATGCTAAAGATGTTTATTTACTTAACCTCAGTGGCCAACCTGGGAACAAGTTACATGGAATTTGTAAATGGAAATTCCTTTTCTGATAATCCTCATCCATAAAGGGGTGTTCTCATCATGCAGTTTCACTTAGCCACAGTAAGCTTCAAGCCTACACTTCCTGATCAAGCTGTTGGTGGGTCTATAGCAGTGATTGACACATCAGCTCTTCTATTCCTATTAAATACAGTATCAGGTATGCTTATAAGCTGTAGTGCACATGGCCACAGAGCTCTAAAGGTTTAAAACTTGTCAGTATCATAAATAAAAAAGGTCAGATCACCATGGTCAGATAGAGCTGCTGGAGCAAGGAGAGCAGAGAGGTGGTCAGTAGAGTTATGACTGTTAAAGGGGTTGTCTCACTACATTGATTCATCTTGCCTAAGTCCTGTTTTCTTGGTTTCATTGTGAATTCGGGCGTGTTTACTGGCTTCCACTAGGCTGCAGTAGAAGTCAGGTCTGTAGCTATAGCAACCATTGTTGGCAGCCTATCAGGAGAGATTAAACAGGTCTGTAGCTATAGCGACCTTAGGAGCTGATGCAGCCCATACAAGAGGGGATATCTCAGAATTTACGATAGGACACTGTTAATGGACATATATTGCAAAGTGACTTGTTTTTGCAAGATCTTTAACATAAAAAGCAATCCTTGTAGCGAGACAATCCCTTTAAATCTTTTTGAAAATTTAAATTATTCTGATGTTGCATTTGATGAACTTTGCCTATATATTATTTTTATGGTTTTGTAATTTCACTTTTGCCCTATTGTAAATCATAGTACTTCATGATGTAAAGCATAAAAAAACCTATAAATATGAAACATATTGGTCTAAAACACTCAAAAACAACTATCATAATGTGAAATTGTGATAAAAGCTTGTGCACCTATAGATGTATTGTATTAGGATGAGGTATAAAAAAAAAGTTGATAATTGTACAAAGCCTTTATTTGCAAATAAAAATAACACGCAAATAATGACAAAAAAGGAATTAAAATGGTAGATTACGGTTTATGAATGAACTGATATTTGTCAGTTTTGTTAGTGTTGTCAAGCTTTTCCATGAGCTTAACCGCTCGCTCGGCAACCATATTTCATGGAGGAACATCAAGCAGCGACGGTTCCTTTATCCTGTTTTTATAAAAACATTTTAAAGTCTTAGGACAGCTCAATTTGGAAATGGCAGCTCATTGTGTGTGTCCTCTGAATAGTGCTGCTTTGAAATCCATGCATTTGCCAATGTATTAGCAATGAAGTCACAAGTAGCATTAAGCAGATCTCACCATTGTGGAAGAAGGAAAAAAGCGATTAATGCAAAGATTGCGGTGAATTCCACCTGGCACTATGAAGTGAGGGCAGTTTATGCCATTTCAACGGAGTCCATTTTTCCTCCGTATGGTAGAAATATATGCTTCACATAGTTCCAAAAACATACCTGAATTTTTACATATTTTTTTATATTTTCTATATTTGTTATATAGAATTTATTTATAATTTAATATTTCATATATTTCATATTTATAGGATTTTTTATGCTTTACATAATGAAGTACTATGATCTTAGTTTCACTGTAGGCCAAAATTAAAATTACAATGAGTGTGGGAGGTTTTTCAATGAAAATAACAAAAGAACACCAGAAAAATAACATATAGGCAAAAGTTCATCAACTGCATCATCACAATTATTAAAATTTTCAAAAAGGTTAAAAAGTCATAACTCTAGTGGTCAATAACCAAGAGAAACTTGTGCACACAAACAGGAAATAAAATCTCCTCTATCTCGTAAACGAAGCAAAATCAGAAAGGAAATGTATTTTGTAATAGTCTTTGATTATCTTTAAACATTTAGGGAAAGGTAAATTTTGTGAGAAATCCCTTTAAATCTTGACCATAGCTAGTAGCCTTCTAACCATACCCAAGCCAGAGAGCGGTCCCAGCCAGAAACTGCCCCATACATTATACCCAGAAAGTAAATTTAATGATAAAAATAATCCTCTTATCTCACCCTAATGCTGTTATCAAATAGTCACAAATATGTCACCTCCTTTCAATAAGGTTTTAGTCACATGCCAACAGATTTTATGCCAATATTTCTCCAACACTCACAAAACAAGCCCATTTAGAGAAGAGAACACATGTAAATATGTTGCTTTTTTATGACATTTTTCAACATTTACATTATTTGTTTCAAACAGGAATCCTTAAATCACATGACCTGTGAATCACATGATTTATGCTGAGCAGATGCACCACAAAAAAGCTACATATACCTATACAGAGTTTAAAAAAAAAAAAAAAAAAAGACACAAATGCTTCATCACAAATACGTGAAACACATTTATTTTAGGCACTTTTCAACCAAAAAATCTTAAGTAAGATATAAAGATGAAGGAAGTCAAAGGTGGACTGTTCGTTGTATAGACATGCTGCAGAAATTTTTTATAGCAAATTCATAGGTATATCTGAATGGAAAAATCTGCAACAGATTTTACATCATTCAATTTAGTAGGGTAACAAAAATCAGTTAACCGGCAATAGAAATTGACATGGGGCGGATCTAAAAATATGCTCCGCAGTTCAGTTTCCATTTGAAACATTTTTGCCAGGTGGGCATGGGATGTGTAAAATCCCATCCACATGGTTGACTCTGTAATACACTACAGATTTTTCATGCAAAATTCTACGTGGAAAATCTACAGCAAAATCATCCCAAATACATTTACAAGGGACACATCTGCTGCGGATTTTGTCAAGAATTAGTTGCTAATTTACTGGGGATTTTGCTTTCTTCCATTTTAAGTCACTGTAGAAAAATCCGCCATAAAATTCGCAATAAATCCACAACAAATTTGCACCAGATCCACGCTCCGCCCCATGTGAACATACTCATAGTTTTATTACAGGTTATTTTCCTGGTAAAAATGATTTGCTGCCGGCCCCGTACATGTGGAGTTCATGTAAGGTTAATCCAATCTTATATGACAGGGAAATTAGCCCCAGCATCAAGTGACAGCAGCAGAGAGAGTATGTAAGTCAGGTGGAGTCATGTTTATGTTCCTTACAAGGTATCGTCCTGAGAATATATTTCATTAATGCAGTAGTGTTATTACTACCACGTAAACCTTAAGTGTAGACTGAATGGAAGAACATGAGTAAAATGTTTGGTCTTGGCACACAGTCATGTATGCAGAGCTTATGAGTCAATGTCAGCATTGATGGCCAGAGAACAAGTTTCTATTTAAAGAGCACCCTATTGAGTTACTGACTGCTTAGTCACAATGTTCCTTCCTGCACTATGGGCACTGTATAACAGGGGATCCTCCATAGCATTTATTAATGTCATGATATTTTACACTGATGCCAGGATTACTTACATAAATAGTTTGGTCCAATCAGGTGCCAATAATAGTGACTGTGTAGATTTCCATGCTTAGTATACTATGTATTCTCTAACTTGCCATTGCTATAGCATAGGCCTTGTTCACATGGTGGCAGAAAATCTGTTGTGGATTCACAAATCTAAAGCAATACTTGTAGATTTCTGCTGTGGATCCAATTGAGTTAATCCACACACTGTTTACCCCATGTGGTTTCCAATGCTGAATCCGAGTGGTAGTCACATCAATATGTGATAGGTCACTTAGGTCTTATTTGGAATTTGCACTATAGTTCACACTATGGGTGGGAATACACAGTGCAATTCTTATGCGGCCTAGAACCATGCCCCCATGCAGACCCATAAGAGATACCGGAAAACCATGCATCCATTGGCAGCTGCTTGGGCCGGGGTTTCGGCTGCATACATTCAGCTGCTCGTGTGTCCTCACCCTAATATGATGTGCATTTCAGAGTGGACATTCCTCTGTGTGAACAAGGCCTAATGTGGATGTCTTGAAAGGCTAATGACAATTTAAAATGATTGCACAGATGAGCCAAATATAAAATATAGCAATATGTAGCACTATATGAAGTCCTATTCAATGATGGCCTGGAAAAATGGGCTATAACTCCAAGACAAACACATTTTAAAGAAATTTAGTCACAACATACCTGACTCAGGAACCCTTCTTAAGGCTAGGTCTACACAACATAAGACAAAATACAGTCGGAAATCCAACGGCATTTTGTCATTGCTGGACCATGGCAGGACCACGGCCTTTGGCGCAGATTTGCGGCTGAATATACAACATGTTGCATATTCCGCCGAATTTTTAACGCAATGGTAAAAAACCCGTACTATATAGAGTAATGCACAGGTTTTTCATTGCTGTCTATGCGGCTCAGTGTACCACCAAAAGTTCAATGGTGTTTCTGTACTGTGTAAGATATGATGGATGTGTCCCCTGTTTGCAGTCAATTATGCCTGAACCCATCACTCTTTACTGTTGAACATTCTGGTAAGCATTTCCATTAGTAATTTCTTGCATTTTCTTGGATTTTTAATTCCTAGATAGTTTTTAGCTTTCCCCTGCAATAGGCCCCACAAAAAGTCTGGTAGGGTCAAATCAGGTAAGGTAGCAAGTCACTTTAAAATGATTCGATCCCCAGCAGGATTTAATTTATTTTATTCATTTATATAGCACAGCGCTCTACAGCTATTGTCATTATTCACATCGGTCCCTATCCGCATTGGGGCTCACAGTCTAAATTCCACCTATCTGTATACTTTTGGAGTGTGGGGAGAGATGGAATACCTGGAGGAAACTCACACAAACATGGGGAGAACATACAAACTTCTTGCAGTTGTCCTTGGTGGGAATTGGACTCTAGTCATGCAAGGCAACATTGCTGACCCCTGAGACACCATGCTGCCCAATGGATCCTGTACCCCAATAGATGCACACAATGAACATGCTTTTGCACAGCAAGACATGGGCATGACTAAAGCAAAACGGGACTGTCAGGGTGACATTGTGTGCGACGTGAGACCGACAGGCTAAGTGCCCAGACAACCCGTTCTGTCTACCTTGGCCCTGTGGGGACAGGAGCAGGCAGGTTAAGTAGTGCTTCACAACCAAGTTATGAGGGGTTCTTGATTTATATTGAATAAAGTATGCTTTGACCAAATACTGTCTAAGACTTAGAAAGTGTACACGTAGACAAGACATTTTTTAGAGTGTGGATAAATCTGGCACATGTTTAAACTGTCTAGTCTAAGTTCACACCTTCTATTAGTTGCTTAATTTATGCCACTAATTGCACCAAAGTTTTGGTGCATATTTTGGCAGGCTATGGGTTTGTCCACACGGTCAGGTTTTTAGTCAATTTTTCAGACATTTCTCAGATTTGAGAAGCGTCTGAAAACTGACTGTTTATCCTTCCCCTAGACTTCAATAGAAATCTATGGGGAGTAATAGTAGACTACAGCTCGGATTTTCTGACAGTTAGAATTCAGACTTAAAAATAGTCAAAAAAAAATTTGGAACATGCACTTTTTTCCACCCGGTTTCCGGGCAGAAAATGCAGTGTTCAATGGTTAGGGGTGAGGCTCGAATCCCCAAACTGTGGACAGAAACTCCCGCCAAACTGTTAAAAAAAATAAAATAAAATACAGGTCAGATTCTTTAATCAGCATCTGGCTGGCATTTTGTCAGTGTCGTATTGCCGTTCCCTAAGCCATGCCCCTTTTTAAACAATGCCCATACACCTTCTAGTGGATAAGGCACAGAAGTGTCTAGAAACGGTCTAAAACATAATAAATGCAGTATAAAGCATGTACACTATTATTTTGGTGCAAATTGTGCCAGAATTCTGATGCAATTGCCATAATAAATGTGCCTCAATGTGTTCTTTAGTCTTGGAGTTCATTTTTCCAGTCTTCCACCAAGACTGACACCCTGTATTTGGTGAATTTTGGTTACATACTTCAAGGAGGTTTCTCACTACAATTATAAGCTTTTAACACGTGGGGCAGGTAATTGAAGACTTTTTCTCAGTGCATTACTTTGTTGATTTTTCTTTGATCAGGAGATGAAGAAAATTTGCATCCCCTTTTAGAGTACACACGTTTCTCTGGTTACGACCATCTCTCCCCAACCTTCTCTCCTCTATCTCTGATAGCTCATTGCTTCAAGCTGCGGTCAGTCATCCATAGTGAGTCATCTGCTGCAGTCTTATCTTTAGCAAAGGACTTTGAAAGCACGAGAACATTTAGCTTAGTAAACACTCTTTAGAGCTTTGCAGCCTGTGTAATATACTGACATGAGTGCAAGGGATTTATAAAGCATAACAGGAATAGCTAGGAACAACAGAGTTGATGTGTTAATCACTCCTATGGACCCACCCACAGCCTGAACAGCATGTGTGATTGTAAAGCTGGCTGTGGGTCTGTGAAACGTCTTGGTGAGAAAACCCCTTTAATGTTATCCATATTGAAAAAATGTATGTTACATTTGTTATCTAATATAATGTTGTGTAAATTCTCTACAGAATTTTCCTTATTTTTTTTCTTAGGATACAGATGACCAGCAGCTAGTAAATTTTGGTGGCCAGAACAAATAATTGGGATAAATTCAATTGTATATGCAACAGATTGTAGTTAGAACAGCAGTCATCATCTTGAGACTGAACAGACTCTTACAGATTGTAGTTTCCAGCCTTAGACTATTCACTGGCACTAGATGTCCCATTCCGCAGCTATCCTTCCACAGAATGTACAGTTTTCCTGCTTGCAGAGATGAATGGAGCCCGGCTTTGCAGCAGTTCAACACTTTCTTTGGCTCTTTTACTGTGAACCTGTAAATAAAAACATTGATTTAATACTGACAACCTGTCCTCTAAGATTTGTGGTCACCTGCAAGACTTGCTTGAGAACCGCCTTGAAGGTTTGTGTTGCAAATGTCAAACAAGGATAATAAACTACAGAACAGAAGACATGCAAGGCTCTTGCTGCATTTCTGCTTGTTGTTGCCTTCCCCACTCTCCGTCATTCACTCCATGATGAAATAGTTCTCATGCAGCACATAGTTTTCTTACCTTTCATAAGTCGGGGCACTTCAGGTAATATAACCACTTGAGTCAGTACATCTTTCTATTTACAGCACTGCTCACACTGAACATGTTATCTGATCTTCAGGGAGCATGTTACAAAGCAGGAGGAGCTGAGCAGATTGATATATACGTTTATGGAGAAAGATTCAGACTTGTATTTTGTTAATTTACATTTCTGCTTATTTGTGGTTAAAAAGTCCAGAAGGCGGTGTCATCGGCGATTGACAGCCTTCCTTGTATGATTGTGTATACTGATATAGCTGCCAATCACTGATATCACCGTTCACTGGACTCCACCTAGAATAGACAGTAAGTTAAATTAATCAAATACAAATCCTACTGAACCTTTCCCCATAGAAGTATATATCGATCTGCACAGCAACTCCTGCTCTATAACATGCTACCAGCAGATCAGATAGTATGTTCATTTGTGACAGGTCCCCTTTAAGGGTATGAAAAGTAGGCACTAAAGGGAACATGTATAAACGGGGCTGCGCCAAAAGTCTGGTGTATTTTCAGCCTGACATCAGACACATCCCCATATGCATTACTGAAATCCCTCCCGTGCACCCGCAGCACTTTGTAATGCGCCTGATTTTGGGGGGCATGCGGGAGGCGGGGCGCACCAGAACCATACGAAGCTATAGATTTATAGCTTCGCTATGGCATTTCCGGGCGCATTACTGCTGGAACAGTACAACAATTTTTAAGGACAACTTGTCCAAATAGCTTTTCCATTACAGTTCACTTTTTTATCCAGAATTATGTAAGAATATTCTAAAAGTACGCTACATTTTCAAAATCAACAATTGAGCCTAACTTAGAAAAACTGTCTAATAGTAGCTGGTTTTTTTTTGCCCATAGCAACCAGAGACTAGCTGTCATTTTTCCAGAGCAGTTTAAAATAAACCAACTGTCTCACAGGGCAGATAATATTTATTCATTACATTTATACTAAAAACTATTACACTTAAAGGGGTTGTCTAAGTGTTTTAACAAAAGAATAAATTTAAGGTAATGCTGCCCGAATAAAATAAACGACACCTCCTTTTCAGCACAGATTCTGTTGCCGTTCTCTCTGCTCTTCTATTAACTTCCACCAGCGGCAGTCGGATGGTTACCGTTTAGAAGTGAGCACTCCGAGTGATGTCAGGAGGTGAAGCCAATCAAAAGCTGCAACAGTGATGTTCTGGCTGCTACTGGCAGAAGTAAAAAGAAGACTGGAGAGAGATGGCCACAGTGTCAGTGCTGGAACGGAGAGGAGTAGGAGTTTTTAGATTTTATCTGAACAGCAGTACCTTCAATTATTTTTCTTTTTAAACCTCTGGACAACCCCTTTAACCAAAGCACTGTATTGGTCATGTTATTACTCTCCTTCTTGGTGTATATCTTTATTCTGTCCCCCTCAGGAAAAGACCATCAAAAAATCCAAATTATGCTAGTAGTGCCCAAATCCTGCAGGAAAATAGAGCAGTCCCATCTATAGTATTGAGAGGGTGATCCAGGATTAGACAAAGGGGTCTGAACAGCACCTCTTTAGTCCATTGGTAGTGCCTGTTATTGCAACTTAGCCCTGTTTACCTGAATGTGGCTGAGCTTCAAAAATAGGCTCATCCCATGTATAGGAATGGTACTGTTTGTGGAAAAATAAGTATATATTTTGTTCTCTAATCTTGAACAACCCCTGTAAATATTAGGCCATGTTCACACGGCTTAAAATGGGCCGTATTTCGGTCCGTAATTACACGCCGAAGTGCGCAAATTACGGGCTGAAAACGGCCTATTCATTACGGGAATTCACAGTTCTCATAGAGAACTATGGATTACGTCTCCTGCCCCTGCCCGGCGGGGAGATAATTGACATGTGAATTACCAGCGGCGTATACGCGCCGCTAGCAGTGATTGTCTATGGGTCGGCGAAGTGCCGGCCCCCCGCTCAATCCCCCGCTCCCGCCCCGCCCCCGTCCACACGGTGTAATTGCGGGGCAAAATTACGCCACGCAGTTAAGCCGTGTGAACCTAGCCTTACAGTGCATTTATGTAAAACACAAACCCTCTGGCCCACTGCTGCTTGCCTGTTTACCCATTTGCGGTTGCTGTGCGGCTTTTCCCCAGGCTGGCTTTGCTGCTTCAGAAACTTGTGGCTGCTGCCCTATTTCCCTCTTGCTCTATAGAGAGGCGCGGCCACATCCTGCTCTTATTTATTCCCACAGTGTGCAGCGGGGTTGGGCTTCCTCTGACAATCTCCTTCCACCTGGGCAGTTATAAGCCTGCTCCTCCCCACCGTTCCTGTCTGATCCTTGTTTGTGTCTGTCTTGCTTGTGTTTGTGTGATGGCTGTCTCTGTCCGTTCCTTCTTGTATTTCTACTGGTGTGATGCCCCTAGTTTGTCGTATGCGCCTTGCTTGTGTGCGCTCCTAGTTTGTCAGAGCTCCTAGCCGGTCTGCGCTCCTAGCTTGCCCCTGGTTTTACCTTCGTTCCTAACTTGTGTCTCTGCTTTGTTTCCACTTGTGCTCTTTGTGTTGTGTCCTGTCTTAGTTTTTTTTTGCACTTTGGCCTCTGTTAGACCTTCCCCTTTGGCCTCTATCTGGCTTTTCTGTCTGTTTAGTTCTGTACCTGCACATCTCTATTCCTAGTCTGCTTGATCTCTTCCCTAGATGCCTAGCATTAGTGTTTTTGAACCGCCTTGTCAGCTGCTACTGCCAGGGACTGCTCTGAGGTCACTTAATTATTTTTTCTCAAATCTGAATTTCATCATGCATAATGGAACAGAAGGAGCATGACAACATGTTGCATGTGGTATAAACATTCAAAAGATATGGAACAGCATTATACGGGACTATGGAAAAAAAATAGGTGCCAAGGTTTTTTGAATGGATTTAGGATATTTTGAAGCGCTGAATTCAAAAATCTCATTTCTATTGATTCTAGTTTTAGATACTGGACATCCATGAAAGTAATGCATTCAACCAATGTGACTTGTGTGTGATAACAAATGCAATAGCTTTTGGTCCATCTTTTGACTCTAACAGTGTCTTAGGTAATAAAATATCCCATAAAATTACTTTGTAGTTCAATTTGTAGGCCTACAATGTTCTAAAAGCAACTTTTTGAATTCAACTGCGGATTTGCAGTAATAGTTTTTCAACCCAGTCTTGGTTTATATCCAAAAGTCCGATCCTAATTATATAAATACATGGAAAAATTATTAGTTCATCAAAAAAAAGCCTGAATCAACAATCCTGATGTTTGCAGCTACATCTGTGGTGAGTACATGGTTGAAAAACAAAGGTGAAATATCACAGACTTTGTGCATCAAGTATACCTGACTTATTTTGAAGACCAGGACAAGTCTTGGGCTCCACATATGGTTTACAATACATGTGGGGAGTCAGGTTCGGACTGGGCCGCCGGGGGATCGGTGAATCCCCCGGTGGGCCCCCCGAGCTGCTGTGGGCCACGGAGGCAGTGCCGCCGCTCCCCGGGGCCCGGCCGCGCATCCGGTCACTGCGCGGTGTCTGAGCGGTGTCAGCGAAGCACAACACCACTAGCGCTGCGCTCCGCTGATCTCCCTGGCAGGCTGAAGGTGTTAGGCCTTCAGCCTGCCGGGCGCCGGTCCCTACTGCTGACATAGGCGGCGCGGTGACGTCACTTCACCGAGCCGCCTATGCAGGGCGGCAGGAGCCAACGGGGAGATCAGAGCGGCGGGAGCCGGAGTGGGCGCGAGGTAAGTGGTTGTTTTTTTTGTTTTTTTTTTTTAACTACTGAAAGGGAAAGGGGGGCCCTGGCTACAGGGGAAGGAGAGGCCTGGCTACAGAGGAAGGGGGGCCCTGACTACATGGAAGGGGGGCCCTGACTACATGGAAGGGGGTTAACCAAAAAAGGAATACAATGACAAAAAAGTCATAGGAAAATATATATTGACAATCTTTATTAATTCAATAATAAATATTAAAAACTAATATGTCACAAATAGTACAAATTTAAGGCTTAAAACAATTAAAAATAATGCCCATATCAAACAAGGCATACAAATCACACCATTCCTGAATATAGAAAGTCATCTAAGGTGTATAACCTATAATATTTAACATTAGTATTAAAGTGTCTTATATTAGAGATCAAGTGATTAAATAGTATATACTGTAGACACATCAAGATGGGCATACAATAATGCCACACCTCTCACACACAATACATTACCAAGTGTATACAGGAATGGAGGAGATGCACTGCCAAGGAAATGGAATAGCCTCGAAGCGCGTTTCGCCAAGCTTTCTCAAGAGGCTTCATGATACCACACAGAAGGTCCATATATATATATACATAATCATCCAATTGAAAAACCACCCCCAGTTCATTCTATTGGCCAATAGAAGGTGTAATTAGAGCATAGCAGACAAATCCCTACCTAAAGCTGCAGCACTACTTTAGCAAAACTCCGGCGTCCGGAAGAAAGATGTACGCAAATGCAAAAATACATCGCTCACTTCCGCCCCGCGCCGCAAGAATTTACATAGGCGTAGTAAACAGATCAAAACATATCGCGTCCCAAAGGTGCGCAGGCGCAGTTCAAAAAATCAAATTAGAAAGCACCATTTTAAAAACAGGAAAAAATATATAAAGCGCCCATCACCGCATCGCATCATAAGAAATCGCGCCGGCGCAGTCAAAAAAGAGCGCCCCCATGACAACTGAAAGTCACTGTGCGCCTTATACAAACCAGAGTCAAAAAATAGATGCCATAGTAAACGGAGCACACATGCGCCCCACACATAAAAAAGAGCGCTCTATAAATTTAAATACTTTTTGTTAAAATATAATACCTATGTCACAAATTATATACTATATTGCAGTGTCATGTGCAAAAAATATAATTCTCAAGTGTGCTCCAATTATTATATATGAGTTAGGAGGGACAAAAAGGAAAGAAAGGAAAAAACAAACAAACAAAAACCTTTATTACATGGAAGGGGGCCCTGGCTGTCTAAAAGGGGGCCCTGTCTAAAAGGGGGCCCTGTCTAAAAGGGGGCCCTGACTGTCTAAAAGGGGGCCCTGACTGTCTAAAAGGGGGCCCTGACTGTCTAAAACGGGGGCCCTGACTGTCTAAAAGGGGGCCCTGACTGTCTTAAAGGGGGCCCTGGCTGTCTTAAACGGGGGCCCTGACTGTCTAAACGGGGCCCTGACTGTCTAAACGGGGCCCTGACTGTCTAAACGGGGCCCTGACTTCCTGCACACAAGCTAAAGGAGGCCCCTAACTGCCTGTATACCACCAAAAGGAGGCCCCTAACTGCCTGTATACCACCAAAATGAGACCCCTGCCTGTATACCACCTAAAGGAGACCCCTAACTGCCTGTATACCACCTAAAGGAGACCCCTAACTGCCTGTATACCACCTAAAGGAGACTCCTGCCTGTATACCACCAAAGTGAGACCCCTAACTGCCTGTATACCACCTAAAGGAGACCCCTAGCTGCCTGTATACCACCTAAAGGAGACCCCTAACTGCCTGTATACTACCTGAAGGAGACCCCTAACTGCCTGTATACTACCTGAAGGAGACCCCTAACTGCCTGTCTACCTGGTAATATAATTGAGAGGGCAGCAGCCCATAGTTGTAGCATTATCTCTAGGGACTCAGTCCTCTCCCCACCCTCCAACCCCTTAGGGTACTAGACATTTAAGTTATGGCTTGTACCCATTCTCAAACCCCTGGGTAGTTTGTACAGAGGTGGGAATAGGTAAAGAGGTGCTGGAAAATTGAGGATTCTA
This sequence comes from Phyllomedusa bahiana, assembly GCA_025379985.1. Classification (NCBI taxonomy): domain Eukaryota; kingdom Metazoa; phylum Chordata; class Amphibia; order Anura; family Hylidae; genus Phyllomedusa; species Phyllomedusa bahiana. Next base: position 62,285 of record JAODAL010017652.1, read on the forward strand.
AGATATGTGTGTGTAATTTCTGCAGGGATGAGTTGTGGCCGGGACAAGTCATCATGGCGGTGTGGAATGGATGCAGAAGAAAAGGGAATAAGAACGACTCATGAGAGAAGAGAACGACTCATCAGATATGACATCTCTGGTGAGTCCCTGATGTCAGGGGTTATGTTACTTCTTGTCACGTACACACTCACCAGCACATGACTGGGGGCCACTGTAATGGGGTAGATTTATCTCCACTTGCGCTCACCTCTCAATCAGGTATCGAATCAATCGCACCACAAGACAGTTCCAGCACCCCAAAAATATATCCGCTGCCACCACCTTCCTTCAATAATCAAAAGAATCAGCCGGAAGGAATCTGATACCTAAAATGCTTACAGGGCCACCTCACTGCTCTCCAGCAGTTACAAAAATAAAATACACTCCTATAAGGAAATGGATCCGTGCAGCAACAAGAATTAACATATTACTGATAACTTTAATATGAGAAGGTACAATGCTTACATGAAAAACACAATAACAATGACATACGCATCAATGCAGTTATGAAAATAAAAAGGATAAATGCTTAGAAAGGTTTCACACTTACAGATGTTTCAGCTTTCAGATCCAAGGGGCATGGATAAAGAAAATGGAACACAGCTCAATCAGCAATTGAACCCCAGGCTATGAACACAGATTTGAGTCTGGCCAGGTGTTTTATAGGCCCAAAACTCTGTCCAGGTTTCCCCTCCTCTCTCATTTTTGCACTTTACTTCTTTTACTGGCTGAAAATATAATGAGGTGGGTGGACACTTGATTGTGTTATGAGGGTTGTTGCTTACTATCGTCACAAGAGGGCAATCACGGACTGCGCTTCTGCTGGGGACAGATCAATGAAAGTGTTTATTGTTGGGGGGGGGGTCAAAGGTGACATCTGTTATACTTTTCTGGATGGGGATTGTATATGTTACGAGTCGTAAAATTGTCATTAATGTAGGGCTTATCAGATATGCACTGGGCTGTAACCACACGGGATAATATACTTGTCCAAAAGGCTGTGGTGATAATCTGCAGACCCATGCTACAAATTCCATTTATCACAGGAGAGGGGTTTACACTCATGGTTTAATGACAATCCAGAATACATTTAATTTTCAGTGTACTACATTACACTTCTATATTGGATCAATGCTGTATTCACTGTAATGTGATGTGACCTGAGCTGGTGTCGAATCCCTATGTGGTCTCTATATGGCGGTGTTGTAGGTTATACCTGAGCTGGTGTCTGACCATTATGTGGTCTCTATATGGCAGTGTTGTAGGTTATACCTGAGCTGGTGTTCTGACCTCTATGTGGTCTTTATATGGTGGTGTTGTAGGTTATACCTCGGGCTGGGTTCTGACCGGTCTATGTGAAATAGAAAAGTAGTTTAACCTGCATCCAAGGCTGTGTAATCCCTTTAGTTTGTCAGGCGGGATATCTGCTATGTGCCGTCTTTCAACTCCAGACCAAACCGCCGGCCTCGCGGTAATGCAACAAGCAAGAAAGAGGATATCCGGTGACGTGTACCGCCGTGACTGTTAGTGAGCAAGAGTCGGCTGACTCGAAACGCGTCTGTTGTCCACTCACCGGGGGTCTGTTGCTTTGTTGCCGGGTGCAGTATGGATCCAGTTTTTTAAGTTATCCAAATAAAGTCTCTGGTTTTACTCTCGTACCTTGGTATTCGTCACGGCGGTACACGTCACCGGATATCCTCTTTCTTGCTTGACCTCTATGTGGTCTCTATATGGTGGTGTTGTAGGTTATATCGGTGCGGGTATAGTGGCAGCGTACACTTGTCCCTGATTGTAAGAGTGAGGGAACACCTGACCCCGTGATAGGAGTTAGACTTTCTTTCTTGCTGGTGATTATTTTAGAAGGTGGTGAGGTGCGTGACCAAGGGAAACGTGGAGGGGATATTATATTTGGGCTGATGGTGGATATGGATGGAGCTACTTAGCCATGTGTCTATGATATGTTAGACTGACAAATGTGTGACTACATTGTACTACCCAATACAGTTCTGTTTTGCACACTATTATGTGGTAAAATGGGCGCATTTACGTCCGAGAGGCCGGTAATATTTTCATGTACAGTAGGGTGGGCCCCCCCAAGATAAATTCCCCTGTGGGCCCCAGACCCCCCAGTCAGACACTGTGGGGAGTACCTACAACAAAGGAAAAATGGTGAAACAAAAAGTATAAACTTTGGATTGCCAATGGTATGGGGAGAACCGAAAAACCACCATGACAATTCTTATGTTTGTATGGTAAAGATTAAAGGCTTTACTTGTTACAAGAAAGCTCAGTGGAATGATCCTGGTTTGGAATCTGCAACAAAATCTATTCCACGTGTTAGTGTTTACCAGACTACCAAACCAGCCACTGTCTGACTCTTGAGAGGCAGGGATTAGAGTATGGCAGGTAGTAGCAGTGGAAGTGAATTTGAGGGACGCTTCAACCATTAAGCCAAAAAGAACTCAATGACCTGATTCAAGACTTAAATCTGTCCAAGCAAACATCTGAACTATACGCGTCTAGACTTTATGAACAAAATCTTATAAAGTCAGAAGTTAAAATTACAAATTATTGGATAAGAGAAGAGAGGCTTCTTTGATATTTCAACCAAGAGGAAGAACTTGTATACTGCAATGATATCCCAGGACTTGTTCGTCAAATGGGACTAACAGAATATCGACCAGAAGACTGGCAGCTTTTTATAGACAGCTCCATTTGAAGCTTGAAATGTGTTCTCTTGCAGGATAATAACTTATGAATCTCTTCCCATTGCTCACTCAACAAAACTTAAAAAATACGAAAATGTAAAAATCATATTGCCGAAAATCCGATATGAACATAAGTGGTCTATTTGAATTGATCTTAAGATGGTAAACTTCTTGCTTGGATAGCAAACTGGATACCACAAAATGCTTCATGTGCCTCTGGGATAGCAGGACAAAGCAAGATCATTGGAAAAAAGTATCATGAGTTAGAAAATGAAAAAAAAAATTAGAATGTTGCTCACCAATGACCCTTGAGGTTCCTTTTAAGGTGGCAGAATCCATATAAAATTATGGTCATGCAATAGAGGGAGCACTGTCAGATATCAGGCTATAGAAATATTTTTGAAAAGTGCTTTGGCCTGCAGCACCAATGCTCATAAGAAAAATTTCAAAAACATAACTTAATTCAGTAAAAAGTCCATGGCTCAGACGCATTTCAAGCAGAAAACTACTCTTACTTGTAGTGTCATGGCCTACAAGAGAAGACATTTTTGTTGGCACCTCAAATATCAACAAGCCGCTGGTGGACAAGAGCAAAATCATACTCTGACCGCTTCATATTAAACTAGGATTGATGAAGCAATTTGTTAGAGCTTTGTACAAAATGGTTAATTGCTTTAAGAACATTTGTAGATCATTCTCTGGACTAAGCTGGAATCTTTGATGGTTCTCATATTTGTAAACTCATGAATGATTCCAATTTTACCGAAAGCATGAATGAGACGGAGGCTTCGGCCTGGAAGAGTTTTGTCCCAGTTGTGAAAAACTACTTGGGTTATCACAGAGCAGACAATTATAAAGAGTTAGTGCATCTTTATGCTCATATTATCTCCATAGCCATATAAACAGGTTTCCAGATAACCTTGGAGACTTCAGCGAGGAACAAGGCGAGAGATTTTACAGTACCTGAATATGAAGGTGATTGAGGAGAGAAATCGAGGCAGATGGGCCATACACATGATGGCAGAATACTTTTGGAGTCTCCAATGTGATTGTCCTGATAACACACATAAAAGGAAATCACATACAGCATTTTTTTGATGCATCTATATTAAATTATTAACAATTAATAACTAATATGGTATTAATCTAAGCATACATAACTTTTTCCTGTCACGGTTATGATCAGCCCACACGGCAAGGTTTTTGGTTGGATTGACAGACTGTTTTCGGATTTGAAATTAGACCAGCAATAGACTAATAGAAAATCTGTTCAGCAGTCCACACTGAACGGATTTTCTGCAAGATGGTTTTTTATACACCGCTGGCATTCCAAGAAACTTTCAACATGCATGATCTTCCGCCCAGTTTTCAGATGAAAGGTGTGCATTTGAACGGTTGAAAGGGGCGGCCAGATTCTTAAGACAGAATCCGACTGGTATTTTATCACTGAAGTGGGGACGGACCATTAGATTTTTTTAATTACTTATTAGTTGTAACTAAAATAATCATATTCTCGCAGATTTGAATGCTTTTCAAATGTGTTGCGCTAATTAACCATTAAATACCCTAGAAATTAGAGCCTATTTGGCAAAACCGAAGTCATATTCTTAATCAGCACCATAAATTTAATAGAAAACCGTTCAGACATCGCTGCCACCAAAACCACTATATACCAGTGTAATCATTTACATTTTTACAACTTTTTAACAGCACACAATTCCCAACAACTCTATCCCTTACCTTCCCAAGAGCAGTTCCCCATAATTAAAGTAATGAATTGAAGAGGTCATCCCCATTCCTCAATCAGGACCCTTAGCTTGACCTCAAGACAACAAATAGATCCAGCGATGATTTACTGCAATCCATTTCAGAATTAGCAGTTGCATGACCTGAGTCTTCTAAGTAATGGTCGTGATGGAAGACATGCTGTAGCTATATATTGGCCCCAAATGGCCTCCAGCTATTATTATTAAGCTGGAAAGGGAAGCGTAAAGCGGAACATCCAATTAAAAGTTTAATTTATTAATGCATTCAGTTGGAGATGTTGACTGCATCCACTGTAGGCAATAAGCTTACTCTCCTGAAACAGCATACAAGAAATTCTAAGAGCCATTAATGACATAGTACCATCTACCTCTAACAAATCCAGTATACAAATCTTGGAATCCAGTGGTAAATATTAAGTACCTTATGAATCATCTCCAAAACCCCTCTCCAGTGTCCACCTAATCTTGTTCATTCCCAAAGCATATGAAGAACTTGTGCATCCTCAAAACGAAATTTGGGATAGGTGGAGTCCTCTTTCACACCAGTTTTCTGAAGCAGAAAGGGAGATATATCCTATGTGGAAACAACAACTGAGAGAAGTTCTTTAGTCTTACATGGGAACAACGGAAGTGAGAGTTTCAGGATAGTCTGTCACTGTTCCTCAGAAATTGATCCCACTTCCCTATTTAAGGATGGTGGTTAAGTCAAGAGCAGAAGTGTTCCAAATGGGAAGACCGCAATAATCTGTATGCAGATGAAATTACATCTAAAGGCTATGTTCACACGGCTTATTTCAGAACGTATTTACGTCGGATTGCCGATCATAAATACGTTCCGAAATCAGTTGAAAATAAGTGTGTCACTTAGTGTGGCACGTATTTCGCGACGGATTTACAATCCCCATTCATTATATGGTGTAAATCCGTCACGAAATCTAGCCCAATAATTGACATGCACATTGTTTTTCCGGCCGCAAATCCGCGTCGGCAATTCGGCACAGAAATACATGTCGTCTGAACGACGACACGTATTTCCCATTAAAACCAATATTAAATGGCCTGCAACTTATTTCAGACCGATTTCGGAACGGATTTACGATCATAAATACGGTGGCAAATCCGTTCCGAAATAAGCCGTGTGAATGAGGCCTTAGGTTGCTTTCACACAGTGTGTTTTTGGTGCGTTTTTTTAATGCGGTTTTTGTGCAGGAAGGCACACCAATTAATGCTGTGCACAAAATTGCATCAAAAATCGCGGTGTTAAAAAAAAAACAAAAAAAAAAACGCAATTTTTGCCTTTTTTTGTGCAGCAATGTACAGCCTAATTGCTGTGCCTTTCTGCACAAAAAAAACACATTCAAAATGCACTGTGTGAAAGCACCCTTAGTGTACAGTACCTTGCACACCAAGTCAGGCATACTACTCGCTTGAGCTTGAAGATCCAACACCTTAGTCTGTGTGTAGAAGAAAGGCATGGGGCAACTGCAGGTACTGATAGCACCAATTATGCAGGAGGCTAAACCATTTTTAAAGGGCTTCAAAAGTTTTAATAGAGCTGCCTTGCAGTATTTGGTCAAGTTTATAAATGCCTTGAAACCCTGCAATTTGTGCAATCCCAGCAGTTTAGGATTTAACCAGATTAGATCATTAAACCATCTGAAACACAAGAGACTGTTGTCTCTCACATACCTGACAATGTAGGGAACTTGGATCAGTTCTCTGGTACACTTATATTTCAGCTTGTAGCAAGAAGACTTTCACCTCATTCAACTTGTAAGACTCTTGTCAGCAGCCATGCAGTAGGAATGGCTAATCTTCCTGCATCTTTTTCTCTTTGAAAGTAATTTCCTAGAATAAAGCTCAAAACTCTCCACAAGAGCTGTCATTTTATAGATTTAATTTGGAAACAGTACAACAGTATCCAGACTGGAGCATTCTGTAGGATATATAAAAAAAAAAGTGGCAGGATATTACAAATGGTAGTAATCCTCCTGCCATTTCATATTCCCCTGCTTACTAGATCAGTTAAGACTGTTGCTATACAACTGCCTAAAACAACTTTCTGGACTGTCAGCTGACCATGCTGTACAAGCGAGCTGGATAATTTGGGAATGGTTGGTTGTTAGGCCTCTATAAAGCAGTGTTTCACAGGGCCGCTGGTGCTGTGTACGGATAGCTGAGAGTTTGTTTCTGGTGAGCTTATTGCATTCTGAAAATCACAGTCTATAGTTTTGAACTAAAACCTAACCTTTAATGGTTCACAAGCAATAAAAATGTCCAGTACTGGCCATAGTACATAATTTTACAAGATCTTGTGCCATATCAAATAGGTAAACTTACAAGATCAAATGTTGTATCCAAACAAACAATTATGAAGAAATATCTAAAGCACTATAACCAATGAACTGTATACAGATGCAAAAATGACTTCTAGATATCAGAGACAGTTATTTTCAACTCACATTTTAGATGTATTCTCACACTTTATCCAAAACACTATAATGTGAATGAGATGAACAGATGATATATCCAACTAAGCCAAGCAAAACTCTACCCAGATATTTGTGTTCAAAAATAACTATACCTCTGATCTCCAAGTTATTATTTCATCTGTAGATACAGTTTGTTGATTATAGAGCTCAGATAATTTTTATTCATAAACCCATTAATTGGATACGGCATTTGATCTTATACATTTATTTGATAAGGCATAAAATCTTTTATAATGTTTATTGACCTCGTTAAAAATAGTTGGCAGTTGATCTTCCACCATGCTAACTCTGTCCTCTACAAGTTGCTGGATATATCTCACAAGTAATATCCTTTTTAAGGTCTCCCACATGTTGATTCAAAGTGGTCAGAGTAGAATTACATTATGAAATAGCAGAGAACACTTCTCTAATGGTAAGTTCAGCTCCACCCATGTCCTCCAAGGCGGCCTGGGTTTGAACACAGTCTATTACCTCCTGATTGGCGGGAAGGCATTGCTGAGCCAGTAGCAGCTTCAGGCCCCTGGATGTTGGGAGTTCATTGCAGGTCCCATCTGTAGAACAGCAGCAGCTGCCACCACATCTTGTATCTTCTGCAGATCTGCATTTGACTGGGCTGTGTGGGCATTCTGCCCCAGTTTAGCAGAGACATCCCATGGCTTAGGTATGCAAGTTGTAGAGCAGGAAAGCAGTGGCACCGTGTTCAATTAGCCATTTACCATTGCTAACCGCTCCCACTTCGGTTGGGTCATGCTGGTCGGTGTTGATCTACCTCGATGAAGCACCCTGCCACCAAGGTCTGCATGTGTAAAGCAGCCCTTCAAGGGACAGATGAGTGTCTAAAACTGAATGATGTGAGGTTCTGTACTACATCCTGACCGAGGATGTGAGCACTCTCCTCTCCTGTCAGGCTATGCCCCACCATGTTTTAGGATTTTTTTTTTTATTTTTTGCTAATTTGCCTTACATTGCAAGAGACTAATAGCTTTTTATTTTTCCATCTACGGATCTGTGTGAGGGCTCATTATTTTGCAGGCTGCAATACAGTTTTTACTGGTACCATCTAAGGCCGTGTTCACACGGCTTATTCCCGACGGATTTGTGCGCCGTATTGAGCGCACAAATCTGCCGTGAATAAGGGGCGGGACGGGGGCGGGGCCGGAGCGCGGCGGGAGTGCCGCTCCCGGCCCCATAGACAATGCAATGTTTAAGGCGCGTCCGCGCCGTTAATAATGTGCAATTAACATTATCCCCCCACCGCGGATTTGCCAAGCGGGGAGGAGCGACCGAATCCACTGTTCTCTATGAGAGCAGGGGATTACCGTAAATGACTCCGCAGATTGGCGCCGTATTGAAGCGCAAATCCGGCGCGGAATACGGCGCCAATCCGTCGCCAAATAAGCCGTGTGAACGGGGTCTAAGAAGTACATGTGGTTTTGTTGATCACTTTCTATTTAAATTTTTTGGTGGACCAAGAGACCATTAAAACAATGTCTAATAATTTTCTGTTAATTTTACTAGAACAGACTTCTACAGACATGGAAATGCTAATTATGTTTATTTTTTATTGTTTTATTTTGTAAATTATAAACTTGAACTCAGTTTTTTTATTAATGTTATAACTTTAGCCCACTTAATGACCTTGACCGGCAGGAGCAATAGCTTGTACACTATTCTAAAATAAGATATTGCATAGAATAGAATTAAGGGCAGGGTGAAATAGGTATATTAAAAAGCATGTCTGGGAACTTCCTTTAGACCCCTGGCTGCCATGACAACTGCTGGCACCTACCATTTGTAGACCTCACTAACCCCTTGCCAACATAACACAGGGGTGTATAAAACGGTTTCTACACCTATTTTCTACCAATGTTGTAGGTCCCTATATTTAAAAAAAAAAAAAAAAAACACCACACACACTTCCGATTGTGGTCTAGTCAGTAAAGTGAGTACATGTAATAAGCAGGTCGGTTACTGGGCCCTATATTGAAAGAATAAAAAAAAGATTTTACACATTTTTTATTCTACTAAAATCAGTTTTATTATTAAAAACAGAAAAATGAACTACTACATGTATAATACAATACGTATTAAATAGTTAAATCATTAATCATAAATACAGACACTGCACAGGATCATACTGAAATACAACATGGATCAGCTGGTGCCATTTATAAATACTCTAATGATGCAGTTACTACTCAATATAAAAAAGTGCAATAAGGCAACATAATGGACTTACAAGCCTATAGTGGTGGCTGTACTGGTCTAAATGAAAAGTATAGTGCTACAAGCTGCAAAATTTACAATACCATTAACTTAACTTCCGCAGTGTAAACATACTTTACAGTCACCGTCTGCCTATGACCACACAAGAAATATACAAATCATTTAAGGATGCAATATGATAGTACAAAAGAATTATTCCAAAATGACTAAATCATTCACACTGCACACATACTCCCAGTACCGTATCTGGAAACTGCATACTGCAAAATAATCAATATCTAAACAATGCGAAAGCTTCAAAGCTATAAACTAGGAGAAGCAATAGACAATGGATGGGGGGGGGGGTGGGGGTTTCATCATGGACATTATGGCATATTCAGCAGCTTATTTTTTTCCTATTTATTGTTCGATGTCCATGATAGAGGCCCCTTCAATCCTGCTAGATATATCAGTGATGTAGAATATGTCACTAACTCCAGTAACAAAGAATAAGCCTAGTGCAAGAAAAGAGAAACCAATGTTCTCATGCTATCCAAGAAAACCCCGTCAGCACTCCTGATGGGAGCATTCAGCTCCTCCTATGGTTTGTTCTTATTGCCTTGTAGAGAAGTCGATCGGTTTTGTTCTGCAAAGACATAGGGCGACATGTATGAAGCCCGGCGCGTCGAGGTGCCCGTTTTCCGGTTTTTTTTCGTGAAAATGGGGCCTGATGTCGTCAGCGCAGGTGCGTTTATACAGCGGTGTAAAAGTTCCCCGCACCCCCCGTGTGTGTGAGGGCTTTGCGGAACTTGGGCTTTAAAGAATGCGCCTCACATGTATTAAAGTTTAGGACCGGTGGAAATCAGAGAAAAAATCCTTAAGCTGTCAGTGAAAGCAAAAAAGTTTTTTCTTCTTTTCCCCCTTGTATTCTTTTTTAGTATATAAACAAGGCCAGCAAGGTCTGCTGGGACCTTGGTCCCCCAAGCGGGATTTTTTATGTTCCCGGGGCTTAGTTCGGGTTTATTTACTCCAAAATCGCCTAAAAGAATGAACAAATTGCTTAAAATTTGTCCCAAGGGAAAAATTCGGGATTTGTGGAGAAATAATCCGTAAACCCGCTGCAAATACACCTTTTTTCCATTGGCATCAATTCTAACGAATTGTTCATTATTTAAAGGTGTTTTTTGGGGCTAAATAACCCGTGGAACATAGAAATCCTGCTTGGGGAGGACCACAGGTAAAAGCAAGAAACTGTGCTGTGTGGCTCTTGCTGATATACTAAATAGAAATAAGGTGAAAGTAGTAAAAATACATCTTACATTTTTGTATTAAAAGAGACAAAAATTATCGTTACAACACCATCACTGGCTTATTTAATGTAAAATTAGTTTACTTTTATAGACCACTCTTTCATTAGTGTACTGTTGTAACTGTATTGTATTGCCCTATTACAAATTACAATAAGTTGTAACTTCACTGTGCCTCCTCTGATTCAGGTAGACCACATTGAACTAGGTCTGCCTGTGGGAAAGCGCAATGCGCCTCATTTTCCCGACCGGCATTCCTACATGGTCGGTTTTTTTGAATTGGTGCGTCCCACCCCAGAAGCCCAAATAACCCCCCGTATGTTAGGGATTACAAATGGCGAAGCTTGCGTCAAACTTTTCATTTGAGGGTCCGACGCGGCGTCGCATATTACGCTGAAAAAAAGGTGGAAAGTCCAATCATACATGTCACACATAGTGTTGTGAAGTAGGAAAAGAGGAGATAGAAACTGTAAAAACACATACCACAACCATGCAATAGATCACACTTAAAATTTTAGGCTGTGGCCCTAAAAATCCCCCTGACATATTTTCTGAGATGGTGCGGGTACTTCCCTCTGATCTGTTTTGGGAGAGCTTCACTACTGGCGTGCATAAGTGCGCACACATTCATCTCAACCCCTAGATCAGGAATCGAGTTTTAAGACATATCTTTCCCCCCAAATTCTTAGGAAAAAAACATTCAGCACATCCTGCATTAACTGTACCAAATGGATTACATATTTTGAGTTTAAGTCTGTCCATCTATAATGCCCCCCAACAAAATGACACGATACAGCCCGGAGCGTAAGGAAAAACAATTATTACTTTCAAAAACCCCAGAAAACTTAAAATACTTCCATTTTGGGCTATTTACAAACCCTATGTAAAAGATGATCTTTAGGGGGGTTTGTCTCACTACGGAAATTGCTTTTTAGTTAAAGATCTTGCAAAAACAAGTCACTTTGCAATATTGTCCATTAACAGTACCCTACCTTTTTTGAGTTTCCCCCTCTTGTAGGGGCTGCATCGCCCCCAAGGTCACTATAGATACAGACCTGTTCAATCTCTCATAAGCTGCCAGCCTGGTTTTATAGACAGACCTGTTTACTGCCCAAGTGGAACCCAAAAAACACCCCCTAAATTTCAGAGTGAAACCAAGAAAACAACTGAAGTAAGATGAATCAATGTTGAGACAGACCCTTTAATTCCCTATTTGGGGAATAGGGAGTTAAATTAAATACTTTATGAAGGTGGATAAACCGCCCCATAAGAAATCAATGAGTACAAAAAATTGTTAGAACAGCAGACATCCCCAATAAGTTTTTGGCCCATAAAAAGTTTTTCTGACTTAAGAAGGGATATTTATAACTTGAATTTTTTTAATGAGGATACCGATATCTTATTTAATTGCTGCTGGATTTTTTCCCTTACTTTTCACAAAGGTTAGACATGTCAAGTCTTGTGGCAGTATGGATCATGTTCAGGATGAAAGCGGAGATTACAAGGATACTGTTCCATCCCCGGTCAGGCAACGTCCAATTTTATGCCTATTTTTTATTTTGAGACTAATAACTTTGCAAGGATCTAGGGGCCACATGCATTAAAATGTTAGGGCAAAACTTTGTTGCCCCTTCAACCAATCAGAGCGCCCTTTTATTTATTATGCTCTAGAAAAATTTGGGGACTGATTTGGGTTTCTATGGGGAAGTTAGTTTTTTTCCTAGACAGTTTTAATACTGTACCCCGGGTTTTGCCCCCCGACTGGTGAAAACAAGGAAAAATCAATTTCAGCTGTGTTTTGCTGCGTCTGGTTGAGTGTAAATGAGCCAACGCCATCAAGACTTTAGCTGCTGGGTCTAGGAGACCTTTTTAAGAAGATTATGAGCACTTTAGCGGCGCTCGATCTCCTCGAACCCGCTGCTGCTATCCTGGGAGCCAGGACCAGAGGGCACAAGTAAAAATTAGTTTGTGGTTTCTGGGCAGTACATCAGGCCATGGTCGTAAAGGAAACCTTAATGTTTATAAGGGCTAGATAGCTAGGCTTAATGTTGTGTATACGACGCTACCACTTCATGTGAGGGAATAAGCTGGCTGATGACGTTTAAAAAAAAAACATTGGAAGGACTGTTTATTCAATCTTTCCGGGACCATCTAGAACCAAAATTTCCTTCCCCCCCCCCTATAGCGTTTTGTTTTGGTAAGTTGAACATCATTTTTAAAGGGAAGGTCAACAAAAACAAAAGACCCCTTTTTTAACTCGCATTTTATGTTTAAAAAAAAAAAAAAATTGAAAGTGAGATGGAAAATTTAAAAAAAAAAAACCAAAAATGTTTAAAAATCCTGCAGTTTTTTGGCCCCTAAGCCCCAAAAATCGACATTCCCGCTCGCAGAGTAGTTTCAGTGTCTGCTCATTATCATAAAAACAGGGGTTTCACGAAAGAAGACACTAAATTTTACGAAATACAGGATCCACCGTCACAGCTCACCCTTCCCCCTTCCTGCGCACTGATTCCCCCGGTCACAGGCACCTAGAAAACACTCCTAAGAAGTAATGAGACGAGTACGTATGAGGTCCTTTTTCGCCCGAAGTTGCGTAAAGTATTGACTGTGTTAAAAAATGCAGGGAAAAAAGGTGTCACCACAATCATATATGAGGAGTGAATTGAGAAATCTAATCAGAAAAAAAAACGGTAAAAAGAATATGGGTCAGGATCTTGATTTAAAAAGTAAAAAAAAAAAAAAAAAAAAAAAAAATTTCGACCCAAATTTCCTTTAAATTTGAGGGACTACACATTGGCAAAAACCAAAGTAGAATTCTGTGTTTTGTGAAGCGCTTGCATCAAATGGTGTTTTAAAAGCCATATTCAAAAGTTATGACCCTTTCCCCATCTGGAGGCCATTACCCCTAGCAGAGAAAAGTAAAAGATCAAAAAAATGTTGGATATAAGTCAGTGATACCAGACAGGGCAAGTTGTACTACAATTCATAATCACTCTTTCCATTACTCCCGTCTTTGCTACTCATTTTTGTTAATTCGGAAGCCAATTACGGTTTTTCAGTGTGCTTATTGTTACAGTTGAAGTTTATACAACAGTTTCATGGCTTATATTTATATATATATTCAAAAGGCTATTCTAATACATCAAGCATCATAAAAAAAAACCCAAAATACAAATTCCAAACTCAATCTAAAATTTTAAAAAAAGCTGCGTCAGAAAAGAAAAAAAAAAAATTCTGGATGGACCGGTAACTGCTCAAAACCAACAAAAAAAAAAAGTGTGCTTTATATCCATCAAGTTTAGATACACTGGCACTTGCCTCCATAAAAAACTGGAAAAAAACCCAGGTTTCGAACAGTTAGCCACATAAAAGGGCTTATAAAAACTCATTCAATCCCTTTTTAAACCACGAAAGGTCACGACCCGAGGTTAAATGGGGGAAACCTTCAGCTGAGAATTTCCTGTAAGAATGGGTACCAAATGTTCCCGGGAATGGATCAACAAAACTGGAACTTCATGTTAAGTGGTGTTCTCTTTGGGTAAAAACGTTGATGAGGTCTGTTAGTAAGCAGCTTTTGGTTCCATGTAAAAGTCAGCAAAACGGGAGGGCCCCCAAGAAAAAAGGTTGGATTTTATCAGTCCGGGAAAAGCTACCCCAAACAGGGGTTAAAGACTTTTGTGCCATGTCCCTAAGGGGGAGAGGACAAATAGCAGTCAGCAGTTGATAAAGTAGATTTGCAGCTTTCTTCCCCAAAAAAAAACATTGAAAATGATCACAATCTAAATTTTGACCAAAAATTTAAAGGGTTGTCTCGCTACAAAGATTGGGTTTTAATTTTTAAAATCTTTAAAAAAAAAAGCACTTTGCAATATATGTTTATTACAAATGTCCCACTGATTTTTTAGTACCCTGTTAGTATTACACACCCTCCCCAATCTCTAAGCAGCGACCTGTTGATCCCTTACTTATGGCTGTCAGGTCTGAATGACTCATCACCTTGAAACAGATCGGAGCAAGAGCCCCTCCAGCACAGAATGCTTCTGTAGTGGGGGGGGGGGGGGGAGGGGAAATTGGCTCGTGTCCATCGCTTGGTTTAACCCTGTGTGTTCCGCTTCCCTCTGCTCTTACACGATAGATGTGACAGCAGTGACCCGTTTTTATTTTAAAATGATATGTTTTGGAAATGTGCTATACTAATACTATAGAGATCAGGGATGTGAATACTTTATGTTTCCGTATTTGTGGAATCCTGAGTATAGTAAACTT
>JAODAL010017653.1:0-77064 GCA_025379985.1 Phyllomedusa bahiana
GTTACTAAAAATTCTGTAAAGAAAAAATGCACGCTATCGAATGACAAAGTTTGCAATGCGCCAAAGTAAAAAACACGTATCTAGTTATGAATTGGGTGATACAAGGTATTTTTGGCACCTTTCAATTCACCTGTGGTGACTATAAAATTGCTTTTTAAGATAAAAGAGCACGCTATCTGAATAAACAAAGCTGCAGTGCGCCAAAAAGTAAAAAAAAACACGTATCTGTTATAGATTCGGATGATACAAGGTATTTTTGGCACCTATCAACCTGTGCTGACTACAAGATTGCTGGATTCTAATTTAAGTGCAAGGTGGATATATCAACAAAGGTGGAATGGGTAAAATTGAAAAAGAACACCTATCTGAAATGTATACTGATAATAAAAGTGGAGTTTTGCACCTAACAAAGAGACCTGCAGTTAACAGAAATGATGTGTATCCTAATATAAGTTCACACTGCCCAATATCCAGGAAATCTTTCAATAGCAAACTGTTAATAATGAAGATATTGCAGTGCAATGTCTACACTAAGTCTTGGTGAACTTTATCCAGTGTCCTTTATAGAGCTTGTCTGTGTTCGCCCACGGGCCCTCCCCCCGCTCCCCTCTCGTGACTTTATAGCGATAGATGCTGCTTTAAAATAATCTATCTAACTACCTAAAATCTTCCAATGTCTAATCTAACTAACAGCTAATAGTAGAGGTTTCTCTGTTGAAAAATAGTATGATTTCGCTGAGTAGTTTGGAGACATGCAGAGCGCACGTCCAACTAGTATGAAACGCTGAGAGAGACTGAGGCAGAACAGGAAGGGCTGTTCTATGTTAAAACGAGGTCATGTGATTTTTCCAGCCAATCGCAACCATACACATCCCAGTCATGACGTCGCACACACATCTCACCCTGCTCTATTCTGTAAGCTGATTGGCTGGCCGCCAAAATGTCAGGAAGCGCTGAAAATGGCGCGATATTAATAGATTATGCGCAGATTTTTAACTAAATTATCGCGTGATCGGAAAAATCCGATTACCATAAAAACCGTGCCGATTTCAACTTTGTCGATAAAAATCGCTCAACACTATTCGGGACGAATCACGTTAATAAACACCTATTTCCAGGCTGCACAGAGCCTGCAGGGTGCTGTAGAACGTTGTGCCATGACGAAATATGCAGAGGTAGCGTGGTTTGGTCTTCATACAATGTTGTGCTTTAGTATGACACGCAGATGACTGCCACCGCTCTAGAATTGCTTCACTATAAAAATTCCCTGGGCACTTAAGAGGGCAAAACTGACCAAAAAACTGAAGCAGGAATGTAGCCTGATAAAGTCATGTCAGCGAAAGCTGGAAAAAAACAAGCTGAGATCTTAGGTGGCAACATTAGTGACAGAGTGTGGAGGTGACGGCAGCAGCCACAGCAGCATGAGGTCAGAGAGTGGCACTATGACATTCTGGAGGTGGCAAAAACAGGAGTAGGCCACAGGGGCACATGACCGTGGGGAGGTTACAGCAGCAGCACCAGGGTCAGACATGGCAAAAGACATTCTGGGGGTGGCAAAACAGTAGAGGCCACAGTTTGGGCAAAAAGGGCACAGTGGGAGGTCACAACAGCAGCAGCATGAGGTCAGGCAGGGAAAACAATGACATTCGGAAGGGAAAAAAAAGGAGTAGGCCACAGATTTGGACAAGACAGAGAGGGAGGTAACGAAACAGCCAATAGCACATGGGGTCAGGCATTGGCACAATCACATCTAGTGGCAAAACAGTAGTATCCACAGAGTGGACAAGACACAGTGTGGGGGGCAGGGGCACACACATGAGGGTCAGGCAGTGGCACAATACATTCTGGGTGGCAAAAACAGGAGTAGGCGACAGAGTGGCACAATGACAGGGAGTGGAGGTCACGGTACAGAGCATAGGTCTGGCAGGGGCACAAGACTTTCTGGGGGTGGCTAAAACAAGTAGCCACAGAGTGGCACAATGACAAGTGGGGGGTTAGGGCAGAGCAGCACATGAGGCCCAACGTGGCACAAGACATTCGGGGAGGTGCAAAACAGTAGTAGGCCACAAGTGGACAAAGACACAGTGTGGGGGTCACGACAGCAGCACAGAGGTCAGGCAGGGGCACAATAAATTCGGGAAATGGCTAAAAACAGGAGTAGGCCACAGAGTGGAAATGACAGAGAGTAGGTCACAACAGCAGCCACACCAGCATGAGGGCGGGCAGGGCAAAATGACATTCTGGTGTGGCTAAAACGGGAGTAGGCACAAGTGGCACAATGACACATGTGGGGGTTTACGGAAGCGCAGCGCATGGGGTCAAAGTGCACAATGACATTCGGGAGGGGGCAAAACAGTAGTGGGCCACAGAGGGGCACAAAGACACGGTGGGGGGTCACACACAGCAGAGAGGTCAGGCGGGGCAAAAAGACATTCTGGAGGGGAAAAAACAGGAGTAGGCCACAAAGGCAAAATGACAGAGGGAGGCACAACAACAGCCACAGCAGCAGCAGGTCTGGCATGGCACAACACTTTCTGGAGGTGGCAAAACATAGTAGGCCACGAGGGGCCAATGAAAAACATGTGGAGGCACGGCAGCAGCAGCATAAGGCAGGCAGGCACAATGACATTCGGGAGGTGGCTAAAACGGGAGTAGGCCACGATTTTGGCCAAAATGACAAAGTGAGGGTCACGACAGCACCACAGTACAGCATGAGGCAGCAGGGGCACAATACACAGTGGGGAGGGCACGGCACACACAAAAGGGTCAGGCTGGCACAATGACATTCGGGGAGTTGGGAAAAAACAGGAGTAGGGCCACAGAGGGCACAATGACAGAGAGTGAGGCAGGGTAGCACACATGAGGGTCAGGCAGTGGCACAATGACATTCTGCAGGTGGAAAAAGAGAAAGGCCACAGGGGCAAAATAAACGTGTGGAGGTCACGACAGCAGCACGATTCAGCAGGGGGCACAATACACGTGTAGGTGACCGCAGCAGCAAAACAGCAGCACATAGGTAAAGGGGGTTGGCACAAGACACATGTGGACGTCACGGCACCAGCAACAGCACACAGCAGCATGAGGTCATAGAGTTGCACAATGACAGACTTTTTGAGGGGGTGGCAATACCACCCCCTGGTAAAGAGGTGGAAGGCAATGGAGAAACTGCAGCAGATGTGTGGCATCAGCGGTGGGGCATCAGAATAGTGGCTGAGGCAGGTATTTGAACCCAGCCCTGATCCTAAGGCATTGGGTGTGGAAATCCGGCCGATCCACGCCTATTCATTTTGGACAAAGGTCATCGTTCCACTTTTCCCCCCGAGGAAAAGGGGGGGTTTTCCCCTTTGGGGGTAACGATGGCCCCCGCCGCACTCACCCGCTCTGATGCCACACTACTGCCGGGCAGGACAGCTTCCCACTACAAACTGGGCAAGTTGCGCCAAACATCGAGTTTGGCTCCCAGTAGTCCGCGGACCTAACGGGGGGTGGCAGAGTGCTGTCCAATAGCCCCCCACCTGTTGGTTCAGGTCTGCTCCAGTCCTGGCTGCCGCTCCCTTTTCCACGGGGGGGGGGGAAAGGGAATCTGCTCATCATGACTCCAACTTGGGTTGCTGCGAGGGAGCGTACGCTCCCCCCCCCCACCTTCCCACACACCCGGGGGCATATACTTGGGCTGAAAACCCCCCCGGTCAGACCTTCAGAGAGGGACTGCGGCACATAGGCAGGGGCCAACGACTACGGGTTTTCCCCTATAGTTTTTGAGTTTGTCATCCCTCTCCATAGCTGGAAAAAGGCCCCATTTTGGACCGAGCGAGGCTCCAATAGGATGGAGACCAGAAGTCATCCCCCGCTGGCTGCTGACTTTCGGCTGCACTAGCCAGGCAAACAGATGCTGGGGGCCCCCTGACAAGTGACTCCGGGGGTTCCCTCCTCCATCTCCACGTATACTGCCAGGGTGCTTGGGGTCACTGCCTCGTTTTCCTCATCTCCATCTACCCCTCCACTGCCCCTCCCCTCCTCTCTTGTCACCGGGGGTAGAAAACCACCATTTCACCAGACAATGCTTCGCTCCAATGCCTCCTCCTCCTCCTATTTCCTCCCCTCCTTTTTCAGCCCCCCCCCCGGACTCATGGGGCCGCGATTTGTAGTCGCCACATCCCAGTCCCCTGCCCAAAAAGTTTTTTCAGCATCTTTCCAGAAAAGAAGCAGGGAATGACTTTATTCACCCGTAGTCCGGCGACTGACAAATAACGTCCCCTTTTCCTCAATGGCCTCAAAAAAGGCAGTGTCACGCATGACGCCCGGCTGACATCAAGTTACACGGGGGAGTACCCCCCTGTCCCGGATCATCAAAAAATCGTTAATGGCCTTTCTCTGTTCATACAGTCGGCCCAAAACATGTGCGGCGGGAAATTTCCCAACGGGTGGAAACATCGCATATCAAGTGTGTTGGGGGGGGCCTTTTTCTCCGCTGCAACTCGGGGGGGTTTTTCCGGGCTTGACGAATGGATAAAGTGCAGCCTTTTTTCGGGCCTTTTTCAAATCTTCTGAAGATCGGGGAAGACTTCGGGAAACCCTTTTCAAAACCCCAATTGAACACGTGCGCCATGCAGAGCCAGGGCCCACCCCCCCTCGGTGCGCGCGGGACCCATGTCCCCCCAGGGTCCTCACCAGTCCGATTTGCATTTGGCCGGGAGAAAGCCACACATCGATTTCTTGCGCAGCGCGGAGCAGTTCCCCCCTGTGTGACTTCTTTCGCCGAGGCAACCGGGTGTAAACTGCTGACACCGCTAGCCCTACAATGTGGTATATGGAGCAGTACTTTTGGGGGCTGAAGGGTGGAGTGGGGGAGGAGGGGGAGGCGGACATTGGTGCAGGAGTCGCAGTTTACAACGGGGGGAGGAGAAAGCGGCGTCTCCTGTCCAATTTGTTATGTGCCTGGCAAAGCACATTCCCCAGGGGGGCCATACCCCAGTGGTTCTACATATTTATGAAGTGCGGGTACTCCCTTTTTTTAAAAATAAATTACGGTTTGAAACCTCCATCTCGGCTGGGCCCCAACCCTTTAGTTCTCTAAATGGTGCAAGTCCCCCATTTGGAAAGGGAGGACGGGCATACAACAACTTGGACGGGATCACGCAGCTCTGCACCTTAGGATGGTTGGATGAAATACTGTTGTCTCTTTGCGTCGCCCGCTGACGACTGCTGCGCCATTATTACGAGGAGCAGAGCATCTGGCCCGGG
The DNA here is from genome assembly GCA_025379985.1 of Phyllomedusa bahiana. Classification (NCBI taxonomy): domain Eukaryota; kingdom Metazoa; phylum Chordata; class Amphibia; order Anura; family Hylidae; genus Phyllomedusa; species Phyllomedusa bahiana. Next base: position 5,245 of record JAODAL010017653.1, read on the forward strand.
GAATAATGTCGAAGAAAACACTACCTTCTGCAGATTTGGTGGACCTTGACGGGGGCTTAAAGGGGCATCGTCCCAAACTACTCGGCTGCTGCGGGGGGCAAAAGGCCACCACACGAGCCATTTTTTCTCCCGGCCCCCGGGATGGGACACTGCTGTGTTGACGCGGGGGCCGGTGTAAATGTTCGCTCCCTGCCACGCTTAAATTTCCCTCCCCACAGATTTACATATACCCAATTTTCGGCCCCCCGGGTTTTTACAAAGAACGCCACACCCCGAGTACTAAATTTACCGCCAACGCTCGCACGAGTGACTACTACCGCCCGCCTCGCTGACCCCTGTGCCGCTACTTTCTTGGACCTACGAAGCGGGTTTTCTACCCCGGGCCGCTTTGCTCCGACCTCACACTGCGCTCCCCTGCTGACTAAGGGCCACACAACCCCCCTTGCGGCTGGGGGAACCCGGAGGGGGCAGGGGGGGGGCTGAGACGGGTTTAGGCCCGACCCCCTCCCCGGGCCATAACAACAAAGGGGTGTTCTGAGTTCCCCCGACTTTGGCTGGGGTTTGCAGATGTCATCGGGAGGAAGGGGGATGACCTAGTCAACCAATCAAGAACCTTTGGGGTTTGCTGAACAACACAGGCCGCTAGATGACAGCGGCAGTTTTGGCCTCACCGAGGACCCCTACACGTCCCCTTTTCTGTGCGGGACCTGGGCCCGGAAAGTTTTTTGCCTCTGCCACCGCAGGTTAAGAGCCTGCCACCTCTCTTCTACATACTGTTTGTTCTAAAATGTACAGCCAAAAATGTTTGATGAAGAACTTATAATAAATACAACACCCTGTATTTTTACCCAAATGAAAACCCCGTAAAAGCTTTTGGGAATCCTGGACATAAACGCGCTCCACAAATGGGCAGGAAAATTGACTTGTATGTGCCGTTTAAAAAAACTGTTATTTTTTTCTGAATGTAAAAAACACAAACAGGGTTAATTTGCCTTCCGGGTATGAATTATCACAGAAATTTTTTCTGTGGCGGGGAAAAAGAAATTTTCTTTTACGAGTACAACTACAGAAAAAAACTTATTAAACCCTTGGATGTAAAAATTGCGAAAAAATTGACAGCCACAAACTACTACGGTTACGATGGGGTACTCTTTTCCTACACAACAAGAGAAAAAATTGTAATTAACCTTCGCTTGAATGATGCTACAGGGAAAAATTTTATTTTTTTTGGGTGAAAAAACGGTTTTTTTGGAGTCACCACAGCAAAAAAAAACTCTTAATTAACCCCCGGATTAAATTGCGCAAAAGAATTGAGCAGCCCACAAACTACACTTTTTTAGCGTGTTACAAGGCTTTTTTTTTAGCTACACAACAAAGAAAAAAAATTTTTATTAACCTTCCCCTTGTGAATTATCACGGAAAATTGATTTTTTGGGGGTGAAAAAGACGAAAAAATATTTTTTTCACCCCCAGCAGAAAAACAACGCTTAATAAACCCCCGGATTTAAAATTTCGCAAAAAAATTTGGCAGCCACAAATTACTACTTTTTACTTTACAATGGCGATTTTTTTTGCTACACAAAGAAAAAATTGTAAAAACCTTTCCCTTTTAATTAGCTACAGGAAAATTGTATTTTTTTTGGGGTAAAAAAAGACGGTTTCTTGAGTCACCACAGCAAAAAAAAACCTTAAATAACCCCCGGATGTAAATTGGCAAAAGAATTTAGCAGCCCCAAACTACTACTTTGTAGCGTGTTACAATTGCGTATTTTTTTTCGCTACACAACAAAAGAAAAAAATTTTAATTATCCTTCCTTGTGAATTATGAAAAAGGAAAATTTTTTTTTTTTGGGGGTGAAAAAAGGTTTTTTTTGTCACCCCCCAGCAGAAAAAAAAACGCTTAATTAACCCTTTGGGTGTAAATTGCGGAAAAGAATTGAGCAGCCACAAACTACTTTCTTTTACGTTTACAATGGCTATTTTTTCGCTACAAACAAGAGAAAAAAATTGTAATTAACCTTCGTTTTGAAAATTTTGCTACAGGAAAATTGTTTTTTTGGCGGGAAAAAAGACGGTTTTTTGAGCACCACAGCAAAAAACAACGGTTAATTAACCCCGGATTTAAATTGCCAAAAGAATTTAGCAGCCACAAACTAAAGCTTTGTAGCGGTTTCAATGGCTATTTTTACGTTTCACAACAAAGAAAAAAATTTTTAATTAAAACCTTCGCTTTTGAATTACTACGGAAAATTTTTATTTTTTGGGGGGTGAAAAAGACGGTTTCTTGGGGTCACCCCAGAAAAAAACAACCTTAAAAAACCCCGGATGTAAATTGCGCAAAAGAATTGAGCACCCCCAAACACTAGCTTGTACATGTTAAAAAATTTCGTATTTTTACGCACACAAAAAGAGAAAAAAATTGTAATTAACCTTCGCTTGTGAAATTATGCACAGGAAAATTTTTTTTTTTTTGGCGGTGAAAAAAACGGTTTATTTTTTTCACCACAGCGAAAAAAAACGTTTTTAATTTAACCCCTGGATGTAATTGCGCAAAAGAATTTAGCAGCCACAAACTACTAGCTTTTTAGCGTGTTTTCAATGGCGTTTTTTACGCTCCAACAAAAGAAAAAATTGTTATTTAAACCTTTGCTTGGAAATATGCACAGGAAAATTGTATTTTTTTTTTGGGGGTGAAAAAAAACGTAAAAAATTTTTTTGTCACCACAGCAGAAAAACAACGCTTAAAAAACCCCGGGGTGTAAATTTCGCAAAAAATTTAGCACCACAAATTACTAGCTTTGTAGCTTTACAATGGCTATTTTTTTTTCTACCAAGAGAAAAAAATTGTAATTAACCTTCCCTTTGAATTAGCTACGGAAAATTGATTTTTTTGGGGGTGAAAAAGACGGGTTTTTTTTGGGGTCACCACAGCAAAAAAAAACGCATAAATAAACCCAGGATGTAAATTTCGCAAAAGAATTTAGCAGCCACAAAATAAAAGCTTTGTAGCATGTTAAAATGGAGTATTTTTTTTCGCTAAACCCAAAAAGAGAAAAAAATTTTAATTACCTTCGCTTTGGAATTTCACAGGAAAATTTTTTTTTTTTGGGGGGTGAAAAACGGTTTTTTTTTTGTCACCACAGCAAAAACAACGCTTAAATTAACCCTTGGATGTAAATTGCGGGGAAAAAATTGAGCACCACAAACACTTCTTTTTTAGCGTGTTTTCAATGGCGTTTTTACGCTACACAACAAAGAAAAAAATTGTAATTAACCCTTTGCTTGTGAAATTTTGCTACAGAAAATTTTATTTTTTGGGGTGAAAAAGACGGTTTTTCTTGGGGTCACCCCAGCAGAAAAAACCCGGTTTTAAATTTAACCCCGGGGTTAAATTGCGCAAAAGAATTTGAGCGCCACAAACTACTACTTTGAGCTGTTTTCAAGGCGTATTTTAATTACACAAAAAGAGAAAAAATTTTAATTAACCTTCGCTTGTGAATTATGCTACAGGGAAAATTTTATATTTTTTGGGGTGAAAAAGACGGTTTCTTGAGTCACCACAGCAGAAAAACAACCTTTTTTAACCCCTGGGTTTTAAAAATTGCGCCCAAAAAATTGAGCAGCCCCCCAAATATATTTGTAGATGTAAAAATTTTTTTTCGTTTTTTTTTTTTTTTTTTTAACGTACACAACAAGAGAAAAAATTTAATTAACCTTCGCTTGTAATTAAGCTACGAAAATTGTATTTTTTGGGGGTGAAAAAAAACGGTTTTTTTGCACCCCAGCAAAAAACAACGTTAAAAAAACCCCCTATGTAAATTGCGCAAAAGAAATTTAGCAGGCCACAAACTACTACTTTTTAGCGTGTTAAATGGCATTTTTACTTACACAACAAAGAAAAAATTTTAATTAACCTTTGCTTTTTGAATTAGCTACAGGAAAATTTATTTTTTGGCGGGAAAAAAACGGGGTTTCTTGGGGTCACCCCAGCAGAAAAACAACGTTAATTAACCCCCGGATGTAAATTGCGCAAAAGAATTGAGCAGCCACAAATACAACTTGAGCGGTTACAATGGGGGATTTTTCGCTAAAAACAACAAAGAAAAAATTGAATTAAACCCCGCTTTTGGGAAAATGCTACAGGAAAATTGTATTTTTTTGGCGGGGAAAAAGACGGTTTATTTTTGCACCACAGCAGAAAAACAACCTAATTAACCCCTGGATGAAATTGCGCAAAAAAATTGACAGCCAAAAAGAATGGTATTTGATTGTAAAAACCTTTTTCTTTAAAGAAACAACAGGGAAATGGCTTAGATACCCCCTGGAACAATTCGGAGCAGATAGCATTAAAAGTATTAGCGCATGGACGCACACTGGGCTTAAGATCCAATACCCCAAAAAATAATAAATATAACATTAATATAAGCAGTCTATGAGACAAGCTGAGACAACCCACAAAAATCGATGTATAAAAATCAGTTCTTCAGTAAGAGCTATTACAATCAGCCGCAGCAGCACCTTCCCTCATCAGTACAGTGAGAGGAATGTGAGCTCCCAGCGTCGCGCCTGGACTTACTGTATATAGTGCGGTGACGTCACAGAATCCCGCCGGTCTCTGATTGGCTTCACCTCTGCACATGTCATGCAGGCTATGCCCTTCTTCCTCCCAGAGTTCTTTGCCCCATGTAACGCCATGTGCTCGCAGCCATTTTATCAATCAAAAGCACGATTCGTTCACCCGAAGTACCCCAAACTTTGACTTGGTTCAGAACCAAAGTTTTCCTGAAATTCTAAACGAATTCCACTTCGTTAGAATCTATTCGCCCATCTCTAATAATATGCATTCTTATGCTGCTCTTAGTGACTTATGATAATCAACATATTTATGTAGAGCAGTGCTTTCCAAAGTGGACTACACCACCTCCTGTGGGGAGCTGGAACGAACCATACAGGTGAAAGTAACCAGATGTGCAATTAATGGTATTGAATAAAAATAAGAGCATAAATATAAAAAAGTTTAGAAGAAGGAAGAACATTTTAAAAACGTATTCATACATGTTTCATTTTGTTGTTTGACACAGTTAAAAGGAATGTCAAACTCATTTCAATTCTTGTTTATTTAGCTCATTTAATTTGACATCAGATTTTAAGGTAAGTATTACTGTTATTTGAATTTTTGTCTTTTTCTTTTACCTTCCTTTTAATAAGAGCAGGAAGTGATAAAATTCGATCCAGGTCAACCCTTCCTGCTTTGTAAGTAGAAGCAGGGTTAGGGGAGGGCAATAAGAACTAAAGAACTAATAAATGTCTAATACATCTGTAACTATGTCAAGGCTAAAACACACTAGGCAGATTAAGGTCAAATTCCTTCTAAGTCTTAGAAATATTTAAGGGGTTATCCGGGAGTTTAAATAGTTCATAGAACATTATAACCAGCATTTATATGGAAAAGTACCTTCATGTGTTTCTTCTCTTTTCTTTTGTATTCTTATTCATCTATCATAAGATCCCCTTTTTGCAGTGAAACTTTCTGTTTGTGGGAGAGTCAGTAATTTTCCAGCATCTCTTTCCTATAACTCCCAGAATGCATTGCAATCTAGGACATTCCTCCACAGTTGTAGTGCTAGACATTGTGGTAATATTAGTATGTAATCTCCCCCAGCTCTCTACTTCCTATCATGATAATGATAATAATAATAATAATAATAATAATAATAATTTAAAAATAATAATAATAAAATAAAATAATAAAAATTAATTATTATTATTATTATTATTATTAACAGCTAGGACGCATAAGTCATATGTAAGCTATATAGAGCTTCAATCATCATTTCCATGACAGCAGTACAAAACCCCCAGCTCAGAACTGCTGTCCTCTGCTCCAATTACTGGTCATAAGTCCTGCCATTAGAATTCAATGATAAACAAACAACTCTCCTCCCCTGTAATTACTCTAACCTAATTACTTCTATTCAGTTTCAATCTACAGGTTGGCAAGAGCGAATGTAGCCAGAATGATCTCTGCTCTGGCATGCACACTACTGGAGAATGTTTCTGAGTTGAGCCTGGCTTAAAAGCACACCTACTGAGTGATAACAAAATGAAGCCATGTGATCAATGAACATCACATGGTTTGGCAGGAGGTGGAGGGAAGCGAGGACAGTGCTCTGTACCTGATTCTGCACAGCAGCACAGGTAAATAATTTTTAATAAGTTTGAATTAAAAAGTTCAATATAATACAGTTGTGAGCTGTATAGCAAATAAAAAGATTGTCTCGGAGAACCCCTTTGACATTTAAAACTTAGTGAAAAGTGGAGTAGTCACTTGAACCTATATTTTCTCTGACAGGAGAGTCCTTCCCTGTTAGGCAGTGGTAGGTAGATGGCTCCTAAAGTACTGGATATGTCTGCCTCCTAACCAGTACACAGGCTCAGTAACTAACTTGCTACCGGGCATGCACCCTGTTTAGGAGACAGGCATATCCACAATTATATTACACATTGCCCTCCCTAAATGCGATGTCAAATTTCTTTATGTAATGTGAATATTACTATGGTTGGTTTTAAAAAAATAATTTTGTAACTTTACAAAAGAGAAAAAATTTGTCGCTGCATCTGTTTCCTGAGAGGAAGAATTGAGAAACCTTTTTTTCTGAAAAGGCTAATAAGTTTGAGAACCACTGATTTAGAGTATATAACAGCACCAGCTAGTTGCAGAACATAAAACAAGGACATGTCTGATTACAGATAATCTGCTTTTATATATAAGATAGTTTTCCCAGTGGTAAATAAAGTGCCAATTTGCTCTGAAATGTTCAGAACTATTCAAGTAATGGAGGCACCACATGGGACCTTCCTGCATTTAAAATATTATTTATAAAAGAGTATGTCAAATGTTTCAAACATTTCAGCAAACAATGCCTGAAATGATTGAATTTTTTTACATATTATATTTTATCATATTTCATATAAAGGCATATAAAATGTACTTAGTATATTGAATGATAAAATGAGTTTTTCAAGACTATTAAAAACCTCCCTACCACCTCTCATTGTCCTAAAATAGAACATTAACCCATACCCTACCTCTTCTATCACCACTATTCTAGCACTGTCAGAGCTAATGTTCCCCCTCAGTGCCTCACTGATGATGTCTCGTTCATGAATCACTGACCATTTTGGTAAAATGTTATGCATGCAGGCTTGTGACTGCTGAGGCCAAAGGTTTGTTGTAGCATCATGTCATCCATGAATGTGACATCATCAGTGAGGAATTGTTGAGGGACACTGGAACTCTGGCAGTACTTGAACAGTGGTGATGGGCGTGGTAAGTATTAGTTAATTTTCTAGTTCAGTACAGTGGGAGCTGGTAGGGAGGTTTGCAAAGGTCTTGTGAAAACCCTTTAGCCCCTTACTGACAATGGACATATGGGTTCATCCTATTGTCGGTAAGGACCCATGGAGCAGACTCACACAATTACTCCGGTCAATAGGTGGCGGGGGCTCACTGATTATTACAGCTGACAGCTGCCACTTACAGCTGAGACTGGAGCTGGCTCTCATCCTTGCTGCATAACCATGTGAGGAAAGGTGCTGTACACTGTTTTTCCCTCTAAACATCCTCCCCCTTATGACAATATTGCAGGGTGCCTATCAGTTACCATGGCAGCTGGAAGCCTAATGAAGGCTTCCATAGCTGTCATGTTGACGTTTCTATTACTTTCTGCCCCAGGCCTCCATCTTGGTACACCCTTCTGCATTATTTGTAAAATGCAGAATGGTGTACAAGTGATCGAGTCCCGTAGTGGTCTAGTCCCCTATGGGGACTAGATATACATTTAAAAAAAAGTTTTAAAAGTATAAAAAAATAAATAAATGTTTAAATCACCCCATTTGCCGTTTTACAAATAAAAAAAGTTATATATAATTGGTATTACCACATCAGTAAAATTCCAATCTATTAAAATGTTACACCATTTATCCCATATGCCGAACACCATAGAAGAAACAAAAAACAGATGCCATATTGTCTTTTTTGGCACTTCTTTTATCCTACAATGGTACCCATAAAAACTGCATTTCAGCTCCCAAATAATAAACCCTCACTAAGGTCAATAGGTGAAACAACAAAAAAAGCTGTTAGTCGCGGAAAATGACACTGTGGCAAATTTAAGAGATAATGGACGACATGTCCCATTAGGGCTGCATCATTTTGCGCCAAAAAACTGTTGATGCCCTATTCTCTATATAAATGAATGGTAGTACACCAAAACTAAATGCATTATACGCCAGGCACGACACATTTGAATGCGCCTAAAGTAGATACATTAAATATGCTAGCAATGATATGCTATGTGCCTGAATTATACTCTGCGCCTAGATTAGGTGCCTCGATTATACTATGCAAGGTATACCAGATGCCAGATTTTTGACAGGTTTATTCAATCAGGCACACTATACACTCATTTAATTCGCCTTAAAACTTGCGTGGAAGCATATCGACCTGCATATTACAGATTGCACCTCATTTATACCAAAGAGTGAGCAACATAAAAATGAAAGTGTGTTTTATTTCACATTTCACCCCACAAATTCATCTTGTCATGCAAATAAAAGCCTTCATATGTCTATGTAGATGGAAAAATAAAAAAAGTTATGGCTTTCGGAAGGTCAGTTGCTAAGAAACGAAGAGCCAAAAATTATGACCATCTGTGAGGACAAGGTTAAAGGGGTTGTCTCATTACAAAGATTAGCTTTCAACATTTAGGGAACAGTAAATGAAGACTTTTTCCAAATACATTACTTTGTTTATTTTGCTTTGCTCTGAGCACACATAAGTTTCTCTTAGTTACCACCTTGCTCCCCCCTTCTTTCTGCTCTTTGTTTTATCTGAAAGCAGGGAGTGACGTCTTCATAGAACGCCACACACAGGACTGCCGGCAACTTGAGAACAGAGTGTGTTATCTCTAACAAACAAAGGTCTGAAACTCCCTGTTCTATATATAGCATTTCCTCCTCTCATGTCAGTGCAATTAGAAGAGTTTAGAATACAGAGCTGATATGCTAATCACTGCTATAGAACCCCACACAGCCTAATCAGGAAGATCCAGGAAGCATTTATCTAAAACTGTCTGTGCCTCTGTGAAACAGCATGGTGAGACAACCCCTTTAAGACTCTATTCACATTTGCCAAGTGGCTTTGGTTTATAATATTATAGTACCATATGTCCAATGCCAACAATACCTAACAGACCCATATACCTTAGAATAGGGTCCTTTAAGGTTCTGTTATGGTGTCCATTGTTTTGAACATAAGAGCAATGATCTATGATGTGCTAATCTTTCCACTAACTGAGAAGGAACTTCTGGTGGAGCTTCTGATATAGCCTAACTAGTGCCTGGTCCACAGTAAGAGCTTTTTTTTATCATAAGAGCATACTTGTACACATATTTAGTGGGACCTATTGCATAAAATATGCTATACTGTCAAGCTAAAGTACGGGACTGAAGTTTGTAAGTGCAGAGGAGGAAAGTTTGTAATTTTAAATATTATGCTATTTGATGCATGTCTCATGTTTTCCATAGAACTAAAAATGAGTTATCTAAATTCATGTACCTATGATGATCTAACACAGTTCCATAACATGGCCAATTGTATAGCCCTATTTGCTATATAAATGGTGATAACAGACAGTAATGTCCAATAACTATAAGGTTGCAAACTATTTATACTGGGTGTTAGTTATACCTTTATTGCAGAGTTTAACGTATGTCATATTTTCTTGAAGAATACATTTAAAGAATGTACAGCATTATTTAGATGTTTATTAAAAAGTCATACATTAAAGTGATATCCCCATTTCACTGATTAGCTTTCAAAAATGTAGGCAATGGTAAATAAAGACTACTACTTGCCACTGGTGGTCCTGCAGCCTCCCGGCCGGGATGCGGGCTCACTGTGACTCCTGCCCCCTCCCCGGCTGTGGCTGTCCGAGTGTCGGGCCATGGGCGCACTCGTTTTCCTGTGCAGCCAGACTTACCAGCGGCACGCGTCCCCGCTTCTTAGGGCGCACGCGCTGGCTTACTCTGATTTATAGGGCCAACGCGCCCACAATTGGTTGTTGGCTGGTCGCTGACCCTATATAAGGTTTTCACTTCCGGAACGTCACCACCGGATCTTTAGTGCCCTCTAGCCTATTGAGAAAGCGTTCTTGGTGTCTCCGTCTTTACCGTGTACCGTACCTCCTTGCCTACGTCTCTCGACTACGAACCTTTGCCGCCTGCCATGACCTTATTGCCTGTCCCCGACTATGCCTCGTCTGACAATTCTGTACCTCGCTACACCTTGGCTGCCGCCAGAAGCAAGTCACGCCAGTTGAAGCGACCTGGTAGATTCCCGCCACAGCAAGTCCATCCCGCTTTGCGGTGGGCTCTGGTGAAAACCGGGGTCTACTTAGACTCCACTCCCTGGTGTGGCTTACGCCATCGCTTGCGCTGGTCCAGCGGATCCACTACCGACCGTCATGGCACTACTAAATACTGTACATTGCTGTTAAGATTTTGCTTCACTTCAGAATTAGGGCAGTTCTTATCTCCTGCTTGTGTACACAAGTTTTCCTAAGTTACCCACCAGACTTCTCTGCTCTAACAGGCTCTGAAGCCATGGTTGGAATAGTGATGTCACATCCTGTTATGTCTTATCAGCAGCTCAGGAGCTTGTTTATTGTCACGATCAGCAAGGTATCCTGACGCTGCTCTGTCTACAACAAAATATTTAACCCTGGTAGCTGCTGCATCTATTCTGTGTTTTCCATACTTTACAGCACATCAGTGGCTAACACCTGCTTCTCAGCTGTAATCCATCACCTGGCTAGGTAAGCCTTAAAAGTCTGCTACATCCAGCAATTTGTGCCTGATCATTGGTGTTGCTTCTAGAGTCAGTGTTACCTAGCTCTAGCCCTCCAGTGTTCCAGTGTTCAAGTTTTCCTGCGACCCCAGTCTTGGTTTGTTGCTTGCGTAGTCTGATCCCTGCCTGACTTTGGATTTTGCCTCTCGCTGGTCCTCTGGTTTTTGATGTGCTGGTTTCTGTTTATCTGATGTCCTAATCTCCTCCCAAGTCTGCTTGTTCCAGTTATTCCACGAGTCTCCTGTGCCCACTGTGTTCCACCTGTCTGGTTCGTTGTCTCTGAGACTGTGTTCCTGTCCTCTGGTCCACTGCACATTGTACCCACTGCCTGATATTCCTGTGCCCGACCATAACTTCCCTGGGCGTGGATGGACAGGCATCTGCCCTCAGCTTTTACAAGAATCCACACCCCTTTTCCAAGAGACGTTTCCAGGACTGTTTTCAGTCCTTGCTATATTTGTCATCTGCATCTGTTTCTAAAAAAACATCTGGAAACTAGACATTTATATTTTTTAATGACACATTTAAATCCTTTAGAGCTGTGTAGCCCTCTTCCCTACTATTTAGATCCCTCTATCACCAAAGTCTTTTTGACAGACTCAGCAAGGAACAGCAGAGCTAAAATGCTAATATGCCATTGTAGAACTGGCCACAGCGTGAGCAGGAAGTGAGGGCCTGAAGCTTACTGTGAAGAGCAGGTTCTGTGAAACAGCATGGTAAGAACAACTCTTTAAATATAACAAATTCAGATATGACCATAAACTATACCTGTAAATGTAGTGGACATTTGATAGCTTTTGCACCGTTTTGACTAATGGAGAACTGCGGGAGAATTTTTTTTAAATGCTCCCCAAGCATGTATCTGGCTGGTGGTAGGACTGTAATGAAAGACTGAAGTTAATAGTTATAGTATATATAGTATAAACTGTAGGAGAACACATTTTAATTCATATAGCTTTTGTTCCCAACCAGGGCTTAGAGTTATTAAACTAATTTTAAATTGTGTAAAGAACTCTTCTCATTTCAGAGTTTTCTTAAGTGGCTCAATTTTCATTGCCACTGCTGGGTAATACAGACTCACATAATGGAAATGAAAAGGGAAACAATTACACTGCTTGCAGTTTCTAACACTGCAGATGGGGATTTTTTATGAAAACAAAATCCACTTCACATGTATGTTCTATAACAGAAAAAATGTTGTTATGCAAATTTTAATTATTTGTTTCTCATAAACCTGTCCTTAATACTTAGTGAACATATGCTGAGTGGCACAAAGGGATCTGTTCAGACTGTAATAGTAACACTTATACTAGATACAATAGTGGATCAATTATCGCAATATAATTATACTGATACCGTAATGTTGTCTTGACACATATACTGTTCTAAGATTTTTTTTCACTATCGTGTTTTAGGCATTGTTCTACGGTGCCTTGCTATTTTGTGTACTATAGGGGTATTATTGAACACTTTTGTAACACTTTGAGTGCTGGATGACAGACACAGACTTTGTTTTCTGTGGTTCAATAACATTTTTTATTCAGTAAAACACTCGTCAACATTGAAATTGCAACAGCAAGAAGGACAAGCTGTAAGGTTATGCAAATCGCTAAGCTCTGCAAGTGATCAAATTTTCAAACACCATAATGCAATCTTTAATATATAGGAGAGGCATAAAAGCCAGATTGAAACGAAAGTGTTCTAAACACATGTAACCTCAAAATATGGATCATGGGATGATTGTTTATTGCCTCCTTTGTCAACATGCCAGTTATCACCACTTGTTTCAAACTGAGAGGGAAAGAATTCTTGAACTAAGAGTCCTTGGTTTATCACTCCAGAAAATCGATACACACCTAGGCCAAGATGTTAGCACTGTGGAACATAACTGAAACCAAGAAGTGCACATAGGCAGATCTCTGCAATGACCTATCATCTGATGTAAAATGTCGAATATTGATACAATCTATACTGCAAGAGAAATTGAAATCCCATTTCAAGTCTAGGGCAGCAAACAGTGTCCATATGAACCATCAATGGGAGAATGCATGACACTGGACTATGAGCCAGAAATCCAGCAATGGTTGTTCAATTATTCTCAAACCATTGCTCTCAAAGACTATCCTGCTACCCATGGCAATGAAGGATGGAATGAAGGTCTGTCTTATTCAGTCATGAGTCCTGCTTGAAATGATACCCATGGGCAATGTTATGAAGAGGCCTTTGCAAAATTATGATGTGGGTAGCATAACATAGGATAACTGGACACCCCTAGCCTTCATTTCAGGATTTGTTCACAGTACAAGTGGTCTGGCCCTATCTTCAGAGTGTCCCAGGAGCCATTTTTTGTAAGCAGCTTGCATGGCCTAAATGTGCTAATATAGCCTGCATCATCTCCAAACTTGTTTCCAAGCAAATACAAAGGGAACTTCCAGTAGCAAAGCTTAATTATTTGTATGTTCAAGTGCATATCCCTCAGACAAATCATTAATAACCTTTCAGAGCATGGCCCTGTTAAATCTGCTGTCCATCCTCAGCATGGCTTTAGAGTAGAAATGATTTATTCCTCTTTTGTCCAATCCATGGCTGAAATGGGCTATTTTAAACCAGTCCTATTCCCTTCCCCTTGCCTGTGATACTTCCATTTTACTGTCTCCCATTCCCACTGTTCTTAGTTTGATTGCTTACCCTGGTGTTTGGACTTTGGCTTTGTTTATGGTTATCCTCTGCTTCATGATTCCTCCTAGCCCTAAACCCCAGCTTGTCAGACTTCTCTGCTCTAGCCTAAAGTAACCAAAATGAGGCTGCATCTGCCCATAGGAATATTTCACTGCCTACTCCAGTGGAACCCAAAGTTAACTTGCCGATCGATTTTCTGGCGATCAACGCAACTGTGTCTCATTTCGTGAGAGTTGCAAACTTTACTTCCATTTGAGACCTCACTCTTAAGCTTGGGCCTTCTTTCTAAAGCCTAAGTCACCAGAACTGTGCTCAGTGTATTTATTCTTTAAGACCTTGGGACTCCTTTATGATGAACCCAAAATCAGGACAGTGGTAGAAAAAAATCTTCTTTCTCTCCACCAAGGACACCAAAAGCTCAAAGAGTATTACTCTGAATTCAGGCTGGACCGGCATCCACAAGAACTCAACAGGGAGCATTCCGAATCGTTTCTTCCTCCTCCGGCACCCAGAGAATCTTCATCTGACCCAGAACCCATGCAACCAGGATCCACTATGTCTCCCCAAGATCGCAGGTCTTTCTGCAAATAAAAAGGATTATGCTTCGACTGTAGAGCTGAAAGTCATTAAATCAAGAACTGCACCAGATGTCTGCAGCCAGACAAACTCCAGCACCTAGGTGACTTTCGGGAAGGTCATCTGGATGGTCAGGTACTTTCCTAAAATTACAATAAAATGTTGTTGCCTGTTAAAATTTTATTTAAGAATAACATGCTCTATAGGAATGCATTTCTTGATACTTCTTCCACTGCAAAGTTTTTGGATTCTCAGCTTGCAGCAAAATGGGCATCTCATTGCTGCAGCTCATGTTTCCGGTCAGTGCTGTTGCCGTAAATAACACACCCCTGTTCCAGGAGGCCATTAGGTTTCAAACTTCTCCAGTAAGATTAGAGGTAGGATCTGTACATTCTGAAATATCTCTTTCTATATATTAGATAACATGCTAGACAACTTAATTTGGGATTACTCTAGTTATAGCCTCATAACCCACTTATCAAGTGGGAAAAGGCAGATATTGTGCAATAGAGCCCCAAATGTCTTAAGAATTTTATCATGGAAGGACCTCCAAGGTTGTGTTCTCCGGAATACTGCCTGCTACTCAGGAAAGACAGCGGGAGCTCAGGGAGTTAAATGCATGGCTGAAGTCTTGGTGTAGGGAAGAGGGGTTTGGGTTCTTAGAGCACTGGGCTGATTTTTCATTGGGGTACAATATATATTCTACAGAAAAATTGCAACTGAATGGAAGGTGTTCTGCAGTGCTGGGGGAAAAAATTCTAGAAGGGGTGCAGGAGTACTTAAACTAGAGATGAGGAGGGAAGACAGTATAGAAAAGGAAGGGGTAGATAGGTTAGAGAGTGGGCAGAATATATCGGTGGGTGGAGAAGTGGAGTGGGGGAGGTGGAGTAGACCAGTGGATAAGAAGATGCATGTGTTACAAACCAGCATTGAAGATATAGGTACCCACAATATCTCATGTAATCTCAATCCATCTACTAACTGTGTAATAAATAGTCACATGCTGTCTACTAAAGGTATAATGTATAATCCCATACCATCATCTGAAAGGGTAATGTATAATCCCATGCTATCTAAAGAAGGAGAGATGTTTAATCGAATGCCGTCATCTGAACGGGTAACGTTTAATCCCATGCTGTCTACTGATCAGGTAATGTATGATCCCATGCCGTCTTATGAACATGTTAGATACAATCCGAAACCGTTGACGGAAAGTGTAACACTGGAAGGGAACTTAAAATGTCTATTCACAAATGCTAGAAGTCTTGCAACCAAAATGGGGGAATTTGAGGCGCTAGTTGTAGAGGAGCTGATTGATGTGGTAGGTATTGCTGAAACATGGCTGGACTCCTCGCATGATTGGGCGGTCAGCCTTCAAGGTTTTAATCTATTTAGGAAAGACAGAGCGAACAGGAGGGGAGGAGGTGTATGTTTGTATGTAAGGAGTGATATGAAGGCAAATGTAAAAGTGGTAATAGAGGGCAGATTAGCTAATGATGTGGAAACATTGTGGGTGGAAATACAAGGGGGGGGGGGGTTAATGCAGAAAATATTATTTTTGGTGTAATCTATAGACCCCCGAACATAGCCTGAGGAGATAGAAGAACAGGTGCATAATCAAATGGCAGGTTCTGTGGTAATAATGGGTGACGTTAATTTCCCAGGCATTGACTGGGGTCATGGTTCTGCATCAACTGAAAAGGGAAGGAAGTTCCTCAATCTGTTAGAGGATAATTGTATGTTGCAGTTTGTGGAGGAACCCACTAGAAGTGATGCTCTGTTGGATCTGGTACTTTCTAACAAAGCAGATCTTGTCGGAGCGGTCACGTTTTCTGAAAATCTAGGTAACAGTGACCACAATAAAATTCATTTTAGCGTAAACTGGAGAAAAGAAGAACAGATCGGGAGGGAAAAAAATTTAATTTTAAAAGGGCCAATTTTCCTTATTGAGGGACGTGATACAGGACATAGACTGGGAGCAGCTATTAGCAAATAGTGATATAGAAGCCAAATGGGAGAGCTTTAAATATACTTTGGGGAAGTTTATTGCAAAATATATTCCTATGGGTAACAAGTAGAGATGTGTGAATTTCTCAAAAGATTTCTCAAAAATTCGATTAGCCGACAAAATTAGTTTCGGTCTGAATTACTTAGGGACGAATCGCGTTAAAAAACAGCTATTTCCAGGCTGCACAGAGCCTGTGGGGTGCTGTAGAACGTTGTGCAATGCTTAAATATGCAGAGGGAGCTTGGTTTGGTCTTCATAGAATGTTGTGTTTTAGTATGACACTAGAGATGGGCGAATCGATTCTAACGAAGTGGAATTCGTTTAGAATTTCAGGAAAACTTCGGTTCTGAACGAAGTCGAAGTTTGGGGTACTTCGGGTGAACGAAGTGTGCTTTTGATTGATAAAATGGCTGCGAGCACATGGCGTTACATGGGGCAAAGCACTCTGGGAGGAAGAAGGGCATAGCCTGCATGACATGTGCAGAGATGAAGCCAATCAGAGACCGGCGGGATTCTGTGACGTCACCGCACTATATAAGTCCGGGCGCGACGCTGGGAGCTCACACTCCTCTCACTGTACTGATCAGGGAAGGTGCTGCCGCGGCTGATTGTTACTGAAGAACTGATTTTTATACAGCGATTTTTGTGGGGTGTCTCAGCTTGTCTCAGAGACTGCTTCTCTTAATGTTCTATTTCTGATTTTTTTGGTGTATTGGATCTGAAGTCCAGTGCATATACATGTTAATGCTATCTGCTCACAGCACATTGAATATCCAAGGGGCATCTAAGCCAGTTCCTGTTGTATTCATTTAAAGAAACAGCGTTTTTATAATACAAATACCACTTCATTTTTGGCTGCTCAATTCTTTTGCGCAATTTACATCCAGGGGTTAATTAAGCGTTGTTCTGCTGCTGTTGTGACTCCAAGAAACCGTCTTTTTCACCGCCAAAAAAATACAATTTTCCTGTAGCATAATTCACAAGCGAAGGTTAATTACAATTTTTTCTCTTGTTGTGTAGCGTAAAAAACACGCAATTGTAACACGCTACAAAGCTAGTAGTTTCCGGCTGCTCAATTCTTTTGCACAATTTACATCCAGGGGTTAATTAAGCGTTGTTCTGCTGCTGTTGTGACTCCAAGAAACCGTCTTTTTCACCGCCAAAAAATACAATTTTCCTGTAGCATAATTCACAAGCGAAGGTAAATTACAAATTTTTCTCTTGTTGTGTAGCGTAGAACACATGCAATTGTAACACGCTACAAAGCTAGTGTTTCCTGCTGCGAAATTAGTTTTCGCAATTTACATCCAGGGGTTAATTAAGCGTTGTTCTGCTGCTGTTGTGACTCCAAGAAACTGTCTTTTTCACCGCCAAAAAATACAATTTTCCTGTAGCATAATTCACAAGCGAAGGTTAATTACAATTTTTTCTCTTGTTGTGTAGCGTAGAAAACACGCAATTGTAACACGCTACAAAGCAAGTAGTTTCCGGCTGCTCAATTCTTTTGCGCAATTTACATCCAGGGGTTAATTAAACGTTGTTTTTGTGCTGTGGTGACAAAAATAGACCGTCTTTTTCACCGCCAAAAAATACAATTTTCCTGTAGCATAATTCACAAGCGAAGGTTAATTACAATTTTTTCTCTTGTTGTGTAGCGTAGAAAACACGCAATTGTAACACGCTACAAAGCTAGTAGTTTCCGGCTGCTCAATTCTTTTGCACAATTTACATCCAGGGGTTAATTAAGCGTTGTTCTGCTGCTGTTGTGACTCCAAGAAACCGTCTTTTTCACCGCCAAAAAATACAATTTTTCTGTAGCATAATTCACAAGCGAAGGTTAATTACAATTTTTTCTCTTGTTGTGTAGCGTAGAAAACACGCAATTGTAACACGCTACAAAGCTAGTAGTTTCTGGCTGCTCAATTCTTTTGCGCAATTTACATCCAGGGGTTAATTAAGCGTTGTTCTGCTGTTGTACTCAGTAAAAGAAACTTTGTTTTTCACCGCCACAAAAGAAATTCTGTAGCATAATTCATATCCGAAGGTTAATTAAGCCTGTTTGTGCTTTTATATTCAGTAAAATACACAGAGTTTTTAAACGGCACATACAAGTCAATTTTTCCTGCCCATTTGTGGAGCGCAATTTATATCCAAGGGTTACCCAAGCTTCTTAGTTGGTTAATTTGACGTCAAATACAGGGTGTGTATTTATCATATACAGATATCTTCATCAAACAGTGTCTGTACATTTTAGAACAAACAGTATGTCAGACAGAGAGGTGGCAGGCTCTTCACCTGCGAGTGGCAGAGGCACAAACATTCCTGTAGCAGGTCGCAGCACAGCAAGGGGACGTCGCAGCAGGGGTCATTTGGTGAGGCCACAACTGCTGCTGTCATCTAGCGGCCGTGTACTGACTAGCAACCAATGGTTCTTGATTGGTTGACTAGGTCATCCACTTCTCCCAGATGACATCTGACAACCACAGCAAAAGTCGGTGGGAACGTCAGACACAACCTTGTTGGCATGGCCGGAGCGGGTCAGCGGCCCTCCCTGTCCTCAACCCGCCTCTGTCCCATCCGGTTCCCTCAGCCAGAGATCTACTATGTTGTCTGGGCTCAGCGCCACTATATAGCGAGGATGAACAATTTGAGGAGGGCAGTCAGCAGTTACTTGGCAGCGAAGAAATGGGGCCAATATCCCCTGCTTCTTGCAGTAGGCGGCAAAGTATAGATGTTGAGAGTGGCATGGGAGGTCATGTTGTGAGGGGTCAGCCTCTGCATACCAAGACCGGTGATGAGGACAGCAGTGACGATGAAACACAAATAGATGATGATGTAGCCGACCGCACTTGGGAGCTGGGTGAGGCAAGGGCTTCATCATCGTCAGGAGAAGAGGGCGTCAGCTTGCGCGTCAGGCAGCGGCGCAGCCAGCAAGTGGGTCGTGTTGAGTCAGCAGGATAGCAGCAGTGTGAGGTCGGGAGCCAAGCGGCCACAGGGTAAAAAACCCGCTTCGCAGGTCCAACAAAGTAGCGGCACAGGGGCTCAGCGAGGCAGCGGCGGCAGTAGTCACTCAGTGCGGAGCGTTGGCGGTAAAATCCGATACTCGGCGGTGTGGCAGTTCTTTGCTAAGACACCGGAGGAGCCGAATATGGGTATATGTAGAATCTGTAAGCAGAAAGTGAAGCGTGGCCAGGGAGCTAACGTTGGCACCACGGCCCTGCGTCAACACATGCAGCGTCACCATCCGGTGGCCTGGGAGAAACGTGGCTCAGATGTAGTGGTCCATCCTGCCGCCGCAGCAACAGCAGCAGCAGCAGCGCCCAGTGGCACGCATGCCATTGCAGCCAGTCAACGCTCCACCACCTCTGCAGAAGGGAGCTGTTTCTCTTTGACATCATCTCCCGGTCCAGATGCTCCTGCTCCTCGCTATTCATGGCGCCAGCAGTTGTTCAGCGAGGCGATTGCAAAGAGACAACAGTATGCGTCCAACCATCATAAGGTGCAGCAGCTGACCGTGCTCCTGTCCAAGTTGTTGGTACTGCAGTCCCTCCCTTTCCAAATGGTGAACTCTGCACCATTCAGAGAACTAATGGCTTGTGCGAGCCGAGATGGAGAGTTCCAAGTAATTTCTATTCCAAAAAGGCAGTGCCAGCACTTCATAAATATGTAGAACAGAAGTGGGCCAGTCCTTAAGCTTATCGGTTTGTTCCAAGGTGCACGGCAGCGCAGACGTCTGAGCTGTAACTTACGGTCAGGCCAGTAATGTCCTTTACGGCCCACTGGGTGAATGTGCTTCGGCCCAGGCACACAACAACTTGGACAGGAGACGCCGCATTTCTCCTCCACGTTGTCAAACTGCGGCTCCTGCGCCAATGTCCGCCTCCTCCTCCTCCACCACCACCACCATCTCAGCCTCCACAAGTACTGCTCCATCATACCACATGTGTAGGGCACAGCGGTGTCACGCAATTCTACACCTGGCTTGCCTCGGCGAACGAAGTCACACAGGGGAGGAACTGCTCTGCGTCATGCAGCAAGAAATCGATGTGTGGCTTTCTCCGCGCCAACTGCAAATCGGAACCATGGTGACGGACAATGGGAGGACCATGGTGTCCGCGCCGCATCGAGGAGGGATGGTCCATGCGCCCTGCATGCCGCACGTGTTCAATCTGGTTGTGAAAAGGTTCCACCGATCTTCAGCAGATTCTGAAAAAGGCCAGGAAACTGTGCATGCACTTTATCCATTTGTACAAAGCCAGGAACACCCTCCTCGAGTTGCAGCGGCAGCACGGCCTCCCCCAACACACTCTGATATGCGATGTTTCCACCCGTTGGAATTCCAGCCTGCACATGTTGGACCGACTGTATGAACAGAGAAAGGCCATTAACGATTTTTTGATGATCCATGGCGGACAGGAGTACTCCAGTGTAACTTTGATGTCAGCCAGTGGCAGCTCATGCGTGACACCTGCCGTTTGTTGAGGCATTCGAGGAGGCGAGTTATTTGTCAGTCGCCAGGACTACGGATGAATAACGTCATTCCACTGCTTCATGTCCTGGAACAGATGCTGAAAAATCTGTCTGGGCAGGGGACTGGAGACATGGCGACTACATCTCGTGGCCACATGAGTCCGGTGGGGACTGAAATGGAGGAGGAGGAGGAGGAGGAGGACATTGGAGCAGAAGCATTGTCTGGTGAAATGAGTGGATTTTCTACCCAGGTGACAAGAGAGGAGGAGCAAGAGCAGCTGGAGGAGTTGGATGGAGATGAGGAAGACGAGGCAGATGACCCCCAAGCACCGTGGCTGTATACAGTGGAAATGGAGGCAGGGAGCCCCTCGGAGTCACTTGTGCAGATGGCCTGCAGCATGCTTATTTGCCTGGCTAAGTGACAGCCGAATAGTCGCATCCGGCAGAGGGATGACTTCTGGCTCTCCACCTATTGGACCCTCGCTACCGGTCCACAATGGGAGCCTTTTTCCAGCTATTGAGAGGGAGGACAAACTCAAATACTATGGGGACATCCTCCGTAATCCGTTGGCCGCTGCCTATGTGCGGCATCGTGCCTGCTCTGACAGGTCTGTCCGGGGGGTTCCTCAGGGCTCGCGTACTACTGCCGCGGCTGCTAGGGGAAGGTGCGGGTGTAGGAGCAGTACCAGCTCCATCAGCAGTATCCTAAGTCTGGAGTCACTAATGAGCAGCTTCCTTCACCCGCTAGTGAGGAGGGTAGTCGCCAGCAGCAGCAGCAGGACCTGGAGCAGTCCCTGAACCAACAGTGGTGGCCTACTTGGACAGCACTCTGCCACCCAGTTAGAAGATCCTGCTGGACTACTGGGCAGCCAAACTGGATGTGTGGCCGCAACTTGCCGAGTTTGCAGTGGAGAAGCTGTCTGCCCGGCCAGTAGTGTGGCATCATAGCGGGTGTTCAGTGCGGCGGGGGCCATCATTAGCCAAGGAGAACCGCTTGTCACGGGAAATGTGGAACGACTGACCTTTGTCAAGATGAATCAGGCGTGGATTCGCCAGGATTTCCACACTCCAATGCCTTAGGAGTCAGACTACATCAGCCATGAGCCTCACCCAAACTGTGAGAAATGAGTCTGGGTTCAAAACTACTGCCTCAGCCACTATTCTGATGCCGCCACCCGCCTGATGCCACACATCTGCTGACAGTTTCTCCATCTGCCAACAACCATCTTTACCAGGGACTGGTATTGCCACCCACCTCCACACTGTGTCATTGTGCCACTGTTGACTCATGCTGCTGCTGTGGCTGCTGCTGTGACCTCCACACTGTGTCATTGTCCCACTCTGTGGCCTACTCCTGTTTTTGCCACCTCCAGAATGTCATTGTGCCACTGTCTGGCCTCATGCTGCTGCTGTGGCTGCTGCCGTGACCTACACACTGTCTCAATGTGCCACTGTCTGACCTCATGCTGCTCCTGTGGCTGCTGCCGTGACCTACACACTGTGTCATTGTGCCACTGTCTGACCTCATGCTGCTGCTGCCGTGACCTACACACTGTGTCATTGTCCCACTCTGTGGCCTACTCCTATTTTTGCCACCTCCAGAATGTCATTGTGCCACTGTCTGACCTCATGCTGCTGCTGTGGCTGCTGCCGTGACCTACACACTGTGTCAATGTGCCACTGTCTGACCTCATGCTGTTCCTGTGGCTGCTGCTGTGACCTACACACTGTGTCATTGTGCCACTGTCTGACCTCATGCTGCTGCTGCCGTGACCTCCACACTGTGTCATTGTCCCACTCTGTGGCCTACTCCTGTTTTTGCCACCTCCAGAATGTCATTGTGCCACTGCCTGACCACATGCTGCTGCCGTGGCCTACACACTGTGTCATTGTGCCACTGCCTGACCTCATGCTGCTGCTGCCATGACCTACACACTGTGTCATTGTGCCACTGTCTGACCTCATGCTGCTGCTATGGCTGCTGCCGTGACCTACACACTGTGTCATTGTGCCACTGTCTGACCTCATGCTGTTCCTGTGGCTGCTGCCGTGACCTACACACTGTGTCATTGTCCCACTCTGTGGCCTACTCCTGTTTTTGCCACCTCCAGAATGTCATTGTGCCACTGTCTGGCCTCATGCTGCTGCTGTGGCTGCTGCCATGACCTACACACTGTGTCAATGTGCCACTGTTGACCTCATGCTGCTCCTGTGGCTGCTGCCGTGACCTACACACTGTGTCCTTGTTCCACTGTCTGACCTCATGCTGCTGCTGCCTTGACCTACACACTGTGTCATTGTCCCACTCTGTGGCCTACTTCTGTTTTTGCCACCTCCAGAATGTGATTGTGCCACTGTCTGACCTCATGCTGTTCCTGTGGCTGCTGCCTTGACCTACACACTGTCATTGTGCCACTGTCTGACCTCATGCTGTTCCTGTGGCTGCTGCCTGACCTACACACTGTCATTGTGCCACTGTCTGACCTCATGCTGTCCTGTGGCTGCTGCCGTGACCTACACACTGTGTCATTGTCCACTCTGTGGCCTACTCCTTTTTTTGCCACTCAGAATGTCATTATGCCACTGCCTGACCTCATGCTGCTGCGTGACTACACACTGTGTCATTGTGCCACTGCCTGACTCATGCTGCTGCTGCCGTGCCCTACCCACTCTGTCATTGTGCCACTGTCTGACCTCCTGCTGCTGCTGCCGTGACCTACACACTGTGTCATTGTGCACTGTCTGACCTCATGCTGCTGCTGTGGCTGCTGCTGTGACCTACACACTGTGTCATTGTGCCACTGTCTGACCTCATGCTGCTGCTGTGGCTGCTGCCGTGACCTACACACTGTGTCATTGTCCCACTCTGTGGCCTACTCCTGTTTTTGCCACCTCCAGAATGTCTTTGTGCCACTGCCTGACCTAATGCTGCTGCCGTGACCTACACACTGTGTCATTGTGCCACTGCCTGACCTCATGCTGCTGCTGCCGTGACCTACACACTGTGTCATTGTGCCACTGTCTGACCTCATGCTGCTGCCGTGACCTACACACTGTGTCATTGTGCCACTGCCTGACCTCATGCTGCTGCTGCCGTGACCTACACACTGTGTCATTGTGCCACTGTCTGACCTCATGCTGCTGCTGTGGCTGCTGCGTGACCTACACACTGTGTCATTGTGCCACTGTCTGACCTCATGCTGCTGCTGTGGCTGCTGCCGTGACCTACACACTGTGTCATTGTGCCACTGTCTGACCTCATGCTGCTGCTGTGGCTGCTGCTGTGACCTACACACTGTGTCATTGTGCCACTGTCTGACCTCATGCTGCTGCTGTGGCTGCTGCCGTGACCTAGACACTGTGTCATTGTTCCACTCTGTGGCCTACTCCTGTTTTTGCCACCTCCAGAATGTCATTGTGCCACTCTCTGACCTCATGCTGCTGTGGCTGCCGCCGTCCCTCCACACTCTGTCACTGATGTTGCCATCTGAGCCGACAGCTTGTTTTTTTCCAGCTGTCGCTCGCATGACTTTATCAGGCTACATTCCCCCTTCAGTTTTTTGGTCAGTTTTGCCCTCTTAAGTGCCCAGGGAATTTTATAGTGAAGCGATTCTAAGAGCGGCGGCAGTCATGTGCGTGTCATACTAAAACACAACATTGTATGAAGACCAAACCAAGCTCCATCTGCATATTTAAGCATGGCACAACGTTCTACAACACCCTGCAGGCTCTGTGCAGCCTGGAAATAGCTGTTTTTTAACGTGATTCGTGCCGAAGTAATTCGGAACGAAGTTATTTTTTGCCGAGAAATTCGGCGAAGTGAGCAAAACGAATTTCGGTAAATTCGCCCATCTCTATATGACACGCATATGACTTCCGCCGCTCTTAGAATCGCTTCACTATAAAATTCCCTGGGCACTTAAGAGGGCAAAACTGACCAAAAAACTGAAGTGGGAATGTAGCCTGATAAAGTCATGGCAGCGCCAGCTGGAAAAAAAAAACAAGCTGAGGGCTCAAGCGGCAACATCAGTAGGCCACAGAGTGGCACAGTGACAGAGTGTGGAGGTGACGGCAGCAGCTACAGCAGCATGAGGTCAGACAGTGGCACAATGACATTCTGAAGGTGGCAAAAACAGGAGTAGGCCACAGAGTGGCACTTTGACAGAGTGTGGAGGTCACAGTAGGAGCAACAGCAGCAGCATGAGGTCAGACAGTGGCACAATGACATTCTGAAGGTGGCAAAAACAGAAGTAGGCCACAGAGTGGCACAATGACACAGTGTGGAGGTCTCGGAAGCAGCCACAGCAGCAGCATGAGGTCAGACAGTGGCACAATGACAGAGTGTGTAGGTCACGGCAGCAGCGACAGCAGCAGCATGAGATTAGAGGGTGGCACAATGACACAGTGTGTAGGTCACGGCAGCAGCCACAGCAGCAGCATGAGGTCAGACAGTGGCACAATGACATTCTGGAAGTGGCAAAATCAGGAGTAGGCCACAGAGTGGCACAATGACAGCATGTGGAGGTCACGGTAGCAGCCACAGCAGCAGCATGAGGTCAGAGAGTGGCACAATGACATTCTGGATTTGGCACAAACAGGAGTAGGACACAGAGTGGCACAATGACACAGTGTGGAGGTCACGGCAGAACCCACAGCAGCAGCAGGAGGTCATACAGTGGCACAATGACAGAGTGTGTAGGTCACGGCAGCAGCCACAGCAGCAACATCAGATTAGAGGGTGGCACAATGACACAGTGTGTAGGTCACGGCAGCAGCCACAGCAGCAGCATGAGGTCAGAGAGTGGCACAATTACATTCTGGAGGTGGCAAGAACAGGAGTAGGCCACAGAGTGGCACAATGATACAGTGTGGAGGTCACGGCAGGAGCAAAAGCAGCAGCATGAGGTCAGAGAGTGGCACAATCACATCCTGCAGTTGGTAAAAACAGGAGTAGGCCACAGAGTGGCACAATGACACAGTGTGTAGGTCACGGCAGCAGCCACAGCAGCAGCATCAGATTAGAGGGTGGCACAATGACACAGTGTGTAGGTCACGGCAGCAGCCACAGCAGCAGCATGAGGTCAAAGAGTGGTACAATTACATTCTGGAGGTGGCAAAAACAGGAGTAGGCAACAGAGTGGCACACTGACACAGTGTGGAGGTCACGGCAGGAGCAACAGCAGCAGCATGAGGTCAGAGAGTGGCACAATGACATTCTGGAGGTGGTAAAAACAAGAGTAGGCCACAGAGTGGCACAATGACACAGTGTGGAGGTCACGGCAGCAGCCACAGCAGCAGCATCAGAATAGAGGGTGGCACAATGTCACAGTGTGTAGGTCACGGCAGCAGCCACAGCAGCAGCATGAGGTCAAAGAGTGGCACAATTACATTCTGGAGGTGGCAAAAACAGGAGTAGGCCACAGAGTGGCACAATGACACAGTGTGGAGGTCACGGCAGGAGCAAAAGCAGCAGCATGAGGTCAGAGAGTGGCACAATGACATTCTGGAGGGGGTAAAAACAGGAGAAGGCCAAAGAGTGGCACACTAACACAGTGTGGAGGTTTACGGCCCGCAGCCCCAGCGCACATGAGGTTTAGAAAAGAGGCACAATGACCCAGTGTGGAAGGGGGCAAAACAAAGGGTGGCACAATGAAAAGAGTTTTGGAGCTCACGGCCGGATAACCGCCCGCAGTAAAGAGGTTTAGAGACGACATAATTTACAGGGGTGGAAAGGGGACCGCGCAAACCCCTAAACAGCAGCAGCATGAGGGGCAAGAGTGGCACAATGAAACCCGGGGGTGGAGGGGGGTGGCAATAAACCCTCCCTGTTAAATGAGGTGGTAGGAAAATGGAGAAACTGGCAGCAGATGTGTGGCATCCGGTTTTGGGGGCATCAGAATAGTGGCTGGGCAGGGGAGTTTGAACCCGAATCATTTTTCAAAAAATTTGGGGTGGCATCATGGGGTGTTTTAAAACCCGACGCTTTTAAAACATTGGTGTTTTGGAAATCCTGGGGCCCATCCACCCTGATTCATCTTTACAAAGGTTCCCTCCCCTTCCACCCTTTCCCCGTGGACAAGGGGGGTTTTCCTTTTTGGGGGAAACGTTTGGGCCCCGCCGCACTGAAACCCCCCCCTGAAGGGCCCCACACCGGGCCCGGCAGGGCAGCTTCCCCCAATGCAAAATCCGGGGGTTTTCCCGGCCCCAAAAACCTTTTTTGGGTCCCAGTATTTCCCGTGGAAACTTCTAACTGGGGGGCGAGGTGCTTTCCCCAAATAGGCCCCAAACCCGTTGGTTAGGGCTGTCCAGGTCCTGCTGTGCTTTTTCCCCGGGGGACTGTCCCCCTCAAAAAACGGGGGAAGGAAGCTGCTCATTTAGTGATCCAGAATTTAGGGTTTCTGTGATGGAGCTGGTACTGCTCCTACCCCCCACCCTTCCCCCAGCAGACAAAGGGATAGCATTTTGAGCATGAAGGAACCCCCCCGGTTTAGAAAACCGTCAGGGGGAGGGAAGAAAGCCGCCCATAGCCCGCGGGCCCCCGGGCAAAGGAGGGATTTTTTTATTGGGATTTAAAAGGGGGTTTTTCCTCCCTCTTTACAGCCCCGGGGAAAAAAGGGTCCCCTTTTGGACCGGTTTGCGGGGGTTCCAATAGGGTTGGGGACCAAAAAGTTATCCCTCTGCCGGATGGGGGATTATTCAGCTTCACTAGCCAACAAATCATCATGCTGCGGGGCCCTCTGCACAATGACTAAAAGGAATTCCCTGCCCCCAACTTTCCCCTTTTATTTCTGCCCAGTGCTTGCAGGCAACTGCCCCGTTCTTCCTCCTCTCCATTTTACCCTCCCCCAGTGCTCGCCCCCTCCTTTTCCCCGTCACCCCGGGGAGAAAATCCCCCTCATTTCACCCCGCAATGTTTATGCCCAATGTCCCCCCTCCTCCCCCAGTTCAAATCCCCAGCAAATCATTGGGCTGCGAGGGTGTAGTCGCCACGTCTCCAGTTCCCCCTGCCCCGAAAAGATTTTTCAGCATTTTGTTCCAGGCATGAAGCGGGGGAAAGAAGTTATTCATTTTCCCTTTCAAAACATAAATAGGCTTTTCACATCTAAAATATATTCTGAAAAAAGCAAGCATAGGTGCACAATGAAAAGGGAATAGTATTCATCTTACACAAAAAAAAGTGGCACACTAAAAAACTAAGTAAAAACCTCAAGGTATTAGGAATTTGGGGAAAAGCCCTTTACTTGCTAAGGATTGACGCCCCTAAATTTACCCTAGTAGGGAACATGTTTAGGGGTGGGGCCCCACCTGCCTGGGGAAACCCCCCTTTACGTTTTTTGGGGGGTGAGCTTTAAAAACAATCTTTGATCAAATACTTTAAACTAAAGTCCCAGGTTTTTCCCTTTCTTTTCCTTAGAGTAATGCATTTTCAATATTCCCATATACCTTAGGTTTTTTCTTTGTCTTTTGTGTGCCACTGATATTTGTGTTAGATGTATCTTAAATTTCCTTTTCAAATGTGCACCTATGCTTTGCATTTTTTTTCAGAATATATTTTTAATGTGCCACCTTATTATTTTTGTAGTCCATTTTTAGATTGGCAAAACTCATTGGGTTGCCCGCCTCATCTTCATCTTTTAAACCAGTGCAAAGGGGAATCCCATTGTAGTTCCTACCTTTTTCCCGAAGGTTGCAGTCTGGTTTTACGCCTATGAGGTAACAAAGTTTTTTTGAGGGACTCACCCCGCTTGGGGTCCCCCTTTACGTTTTGGGAGGGTGGGGCTTTAAAACAATCTTTGATAAAATTTCGTAAACAAAAATTTCCCGTTTTTTAAAATTTTCCTTTCCGTAATGCATTTCCCAAAATTCCTATTTTACCTTGAGGTTTTACCTTTTGTCTTTAGTGTGCCACTGAAAATTTTTTGTTAGATGTTTACTATTTGCCCTTTTTAGTGTGCACCCATGCTTTTCTTTTTTTTAGAATAATTTTTTTAGATGTGCACAGCCTTTTTATGTTTTTTAGGGCCTTTGAGATTTGGGAATCCATTTGGTTGCCCCGCACTCACTGCCTCTTTTTAAAAAAAAGTGGGAGGAAAATCCCCAAATTTCTTGTTCCCACCATTCCCTTTAAGTTGCAGTCTGGATTGACGCCTAGTGAGGTAAACATTTTTTAGTTAGGGACTTTTACCTGCTCGGGAAACCCCTTGGGCGTTTTTTGGGGGTAGGGTTAATACAATCTTTTGACAAATACTGTAAACTAAGAGTCCCAGGTTTTTCATATTTTTCCTTTGCATAATTTCATTTCCCAAAATTCCTATATACCCTTTAGGTTTTTTCTTTGTCTTTAGTGTGCCCCTGATATTTGTGTTTTGTTATTTTATTCCCCCTAGTCCTGGGACGACAAATAAAATGGCCTCCCAAATGGCCTCCGGGAAACAGCAGGGGTCACGCATGGGGCTGCCCCATGGCTGACATCAAAGTTTACACATGAGAGCAAACCCCGTTCCGCCTGGATTTATCAAAAAATTTGTTAATGGCGGGGTTTTCTGTTCAAAAGTCGGTCCAACATGTGCAGGCTGGAATTCCAACGGGTGGAAACATCGCATAAACAAAGTGTGTTGGGTGAGGCCGTTCTTGCCTTCTGCAACTCACAGGAGGGTGTTCATGGCTTTGACTAGGAATGGATGAAGTGCATGCATCAGTTCCTGTCCATTTTCAGAATCTTCTGAAGAGCGGTGGGAATGACTTCAGAACCTTTCCCACAATCAGATTGATCACATCGCCTTCAGGCGTACATGGACCATTTAACCCTCTCCTCGGTGCAAGCTAGCGTACACCATGTTTCCTCCCCACTGTCCGTCACCATGGTTCCGATTATCTACAGTTGGCGCGGAAAAGCCACACATCGCTTTCTGCTGCAATGGACGCGAAGGCGTTCTCACCTGAGATGACTTCTTTCGCCAAGGCAAGCCAGGTATACTGAACTGCGCGTGACCCCAGCTGTTCCTACACATGTTGTAAGATGGAATATCAGTACTTGTCTAAGGCTGAGATAGCTGTGGTGGTGGAGTAGAAGGATGCGGACATTGGCGCAGGAGCAGCAAGTTTGACAATGTGGAGGAGAAAGCGGGCGTCTCCTTCCAAGCATGTTGAGGTGTGCCTGGGCAGTGAAGCACATTCATCCAAGGGCCGTAAAGGACATGTACTGGCCCTGACCGTAGTTACAGCTACACACGTCCGATCTGCCGTGTACCTTGGAACAAACCGATAAGCTCAAGGACTGGCCCACCTTCTTTTCTACATATTTGTGAAGGGCTGGTACTGCCTTTTTGGAAAATAAATTACGGCTTGGAACTTTCCACCTCGGCTCGGCACAGGCCATTAATTCTCTGAACGGTGCAGAGACCACCATTTGGAAAGGGAGGGACTGCAGTACCAACAACTTGGACAGGAGCACGGTCAGCTTCTGCACCTTAGGATGGTTGGACGCATACTGTTGTCTCTTTGCAATCGCCTCGTTGAACGACTGCTGGTGCCATGAGTTGCGAGGAGCAGGAGCGTCTGGACTGGGAGATGATGGCAAAGAGAAACAGCTCCCTTCTGCAGAGGTGGTGGAGCCTTGACTGGCTGCAGTGGCATGCGTGCCACTGGGTGCTGCTGCTGCTGCGGCAGAAGGATGGACCACCACATCTGAGCCACGTTTCTCCCAGGCCACCGGATGGTGACGCTGCATGTGTTGACGCAGGGCCGTTGTGCCAACTTTAGCTCCCTGGCCACGCTTCACTTTCTGCACACAGATTCTACATATACCCATATTCGGCTCCTCCGGTGTCTTAGCAAAGAACTGCCACACCGCCGAGTAGCTGATTTTACCGCCAACGCTCCGCACTGAGTGACTACAACCGCCGCTGCCTCGCTGAGCCCCTGTGCCGCTACTTTCTTGGACCTGCGAAGCGGGTTTTCTACCCCGTGGCCGTTGGCTCCCGACCTCACACTGCTGCTACCCTGCTGACTCACGGCCACACAATCCACTTGCTGGCTGCGCCGCTGCCTGACGCGCAAGCTGACTCCCTCTTCTCCTGACGATGATGAAGCCCTTGCTTCACCCGGCTCGCAAGTGCGGTCGGCTATATCATCATCGATTATTGTTTCATCTTCACTGCTGTCCTCCTCACCGGTCTTGGTACGCAGAGGCTGACTCCTCACAACATGACCTCCCATGCCACTCTCCACATCTATACTTTGCCGCCTACTGCAAGAAGCAGGGGATATTGGCCCCATTTCTTTGCTGCCAAGAAGCTGCTGACTGTCCTCCTCAAATTGTTCATCCTCGCTGTATAATGGCGCTGAGCCCAAACCACATAGTAGATCTCTGGCTGAGGGAACCGGATGGGACAGTGGCGGGTTGAGGACAGGTGAGGGCCACCGACCCGCTTCCGGGCCATGCCAACTAAGGGTTGTGTCTGACGTTCCCACCGACTCTTGGCGGGAAAGTTGTCAGATGTCATCTGGAGAAGTAGATGACCTAGTCAACCAATCAAGAACTATTGGGTTGCTGAACAACACACGGCCGCTAGATGACACCGGCAGTTCTGGCCTCACCGAGTGACCCCTGCTGCGACGTCCCCTTACTGTGCTGCGACCTGGGCCTTCTCCAGGAATGTTTGTGCCACTGCCACTCGCATGTTAAGGGCCTGCCACCTCTCTCTCTGACATACTATTTGTTCTAAAATGTACAGACTCTGTTTAATGAAGATATCTGTATATAATAAATACACACCCTGTATTTGACTCCAAAGAACACACTAAAGAAGCCTGGGTAACCCTTGGTATAAATTGCGCTCCACAAATCGCCAGGAAAAATTTACTTGTATGTGCCGGGTTTAAAAAACTTGTGTATTTTACTGACTATAAAAGCACAAACAGACTTAATTAACCTTCGGATATGAATTAGGCTACAGCCAAAATTTCTTCTTTACCGTTGAAAAACACAGTTTCTTTTACTGAGCACAACAGCAGAAAAACGCTTACTTAACCCTTGAATCTAAATTGCGCAAAAGAAATGAGGTGCCAAAAATCACCAGCTTTGTAGCGTGTTAAAACGGCGTGTATTTTACGGAGCACAACAGCAGAAAAACGCTTAATTAACTTCGGATATGAATTATTCTATAGCCAAAATTTCTTCTTTGGCGTTGAAAAACACTGTTTCTTTTAGTGACCACAACAGCAGAAAAACACTTAATTAACCCCTGGATCTAAATTGCACAAAAGAAGTGAGCAGCCAAAAATTAAGTGGTATTTGGATTGTAAAATACAACAGCAACAGGCTAAAATAACCCTTGGATATTCAATGTGCTCAAGAACTGAGCAGATAGCATTAAAATGTATATGCAGCTGAATTGGACGCACACTGGACTTCAATTCCAATACCCCACAAAATCAAAATGTAAGAGAGGCAGTCTCTGGGACAAGCTGTGAAACCCCCCAAAAATCGCTGTATAAAAGCTAGTTCTTCAGTCTGAGATCTCAGCAGCAGCAGCATCTTCACAGCACAGTGAGAGTAGTGTGAACTGCCAGCGTCGCGCCCGGACTTATATAGTGCGGTGACGTCACAGAATCCCGCCGGTCTCTGATTGGCTTCATCTCTGCACATGCAATTTTGGTTACTCCTTTCTTCCTCCCAGACTTCTTTGCCCCTGTAACGCTATGTGCTCGCAGCCATTTTATCAATTAAAAACACGCTTCGTTCCCGCGAATCACCCCAAACTTCGACTTCGTTCAGAATCGAAGTTTTCCTGAAATTCTAAACGAATTCCACTTCATTAGAATCGATTCGCCCTTCCCTAGTAACAAGTATAGGCGACTAAAACTAAAACCAACATGGCTTCTACCTTCTGTTAAGAGGGCAATAAACAATAAAAAAGGGCATTTAAAAATATAAGTCAGAGGGGTCGGCATCAGCCTTTGAAAATTACAGAGAGCTTAATAAAATCTGTAAAAAAGTGATAAAAGCAGCTAAAATTCAAAATGAAAGGCAGGTGACCAAGGCCAACAAGAGTAACCCCAAGAAATTATTTAAGCATATAAATGCCAAAAGGCCGAAGTCGGAGCATGTAGGACCCTTAAAAACCTGTGAAGGGGTGCTGATCACTGGGGACCAAGAGAAGGCAGAGGTACTAAATAGGTTCTTCAGCTCAGTATATACTATCAATGAGAAAGTAGTTTATGGGGGTGGGCCATGTGCCGATGTAGGTGGTGCCAGTACTCTTAATACATCTTCTGCTATAATTAATTGGCTCAGTGTAGAAAAAGTCAAAGTCAAGTTAAATAAACTGAATGTGAACAAGGCTCCAGGCCCTGATGGCATACACCCAAGAGTTCTTAAAGAGCTCAGCTCGATTATCTCTGTGCCCCTGTACATGATATTTAGAGATTCCCTGGTGACTGGTTTCCATCTTAAAAAAAGGTTCCAAGTCTTGTCCAGGTAATTATAGACCAATAAGTTTAACATCTGTTGAGGGAAAAATGTTTGAGGGGCTCATAAGGGACTCTATACAGCAGTATGTGGACAAATACAATATTATAAGTGATTGCCAGCATGGATTTACTAAGGACAGAAGCTGTCAGAACAATCTGATCTGTTTTCATGAAGAGGTGAGTAGAAGTCTGGATAGCGGGGCAGCTCTGGATATTGTGTTTTTAGACTTTACAAAGGCGTTTGACACTGTCACGCATAAGCGTTTGTTAGGTAAATTAGAATTCATTGGGTTAGAGATAACTGTGTAATTTGATTAAAAACTGGCTGTTGGATCGTACTCAGAGAGTGGTGGTAAATGACTCCTACTCTGAGTGGTCCCCGTTTGTGAGTGGTGTGCCGCAGGGCTCAGTATTGGGTCCTCTTTTATCTAATGTATTTATTTATGATATTGTGGAAGGGATCAATAGCACGATTTTTGCAGATGACACCAAGCTATGCAGGGTAGTGCAATCTATGGAAGATGCTCATAAATTGCAAGCAGACCTGGACACACTGAGTGCTTGGGCATCCACTTGACAAATGGGGTTCAATGTGGATGAATGTGAGGTTCTGCATCTGGGCAGAAATAATCTACAGGCATCATATGTCCTATGGGGAGAAAAACTTGGAGAATCGCTTGTTGAGAAACATCTGGGTGTTCTTGTAGATCATAGACTACAGAACAGCATGCAATGTCAATCAGCTGCCTCTAGGGCAAGTAAGATATTGGTGTGTATTAAAAGAGGCATGGACTCGCGGGACAAGGATGTAATTCTACCACTGTAAAAAGCATTGGTGCGAACTCACTTAGAATATACTGTTCAGTTCTGAGCCCCAGTTTATAGAAGAGATGTAATGGAGCTAGAGAGAGTACATAGACGAGCAACCAAACTTATAATTGGAATGGAGCATCTTAGTTATGAGGAGAGGTTAGTAGAATTGAACTTATTCAGTCTTGAGAAAAGACGGTTTCGGGGGGACATGATTAATTTATAGAAATATATAAATGGTCCCTACAAAAAGTATGGGGAAAAATTATTTCAAGTGAAGCCCCCTCAAAAGACAAGGGGACATTCCCTTCGACTTGAGAAAAAAGGATTCAATTTCCAGCGGAGAAGGGCGTTTAGATCCTACAATTGTGTCAGTGATTTTCTTCCTAATGTTAGGTTCCCTAAGTTGAGTATATAATCTTTCTGTGCCAGAGAGATAGGCTATGAAGGGATATATCCATGAAGGGATATATGAAGGGATATATCTGCAAAGGTCACATCTGTCCCTCCACATCACGAGTGGGGGCTGGGTTTTTCTCTGTTAAGAAAAAAGATGGTGGACGGAGACCTTGTATTGATTTTTGAATTAAATGAAATTGACGTCAATAATCAGTACCCTCTTCCTTTCATCTTTGATCTATTCAGTCAGGTTTCGGGGCCATGTCATTTTCTAAACTGGATCTATGGAATGCCTAATAATTCATAATGGAGACGAGTGGAAGACAACCATTAACCTCTTACCGCTGCTGCCAGTTTTGGTCTTCTTTACAGAGCCCCATTTTTGAAATCTGACATGTGACACATTATATGAAAATAACTTTTTTAAACTTTTACCTATCTATGTGATTCAGAGAATGTTTTCTCATCACACATTGTGCTTTATGATATTAAGAAATGTTGGTCCATACAACCCTTTTTTGTTCGTGAAAAATATCAAAATATTGTGAAAAGAGACTTCCGGTTCCGACGCGCACATGAGCGATCGCACGGAGTGAGTGCTCCCGCTCCGACCCGCCTCACATCAGAGCTCCCCGCTACCATCAGGCAAGTGAATGGCACTTATTAGTGCCAGAGGCTTCCTCCGTCTCCGGTGCTCGGAACGGAGCTTACTGAAGCTGCTAGGAGCCGTCGTACAGCAGCAGCACAGCCGGCCAGAGTGCGCTGTCTCAGCCAAGATGGCGCCGGACCCGCCGCGCTCCACGAGGAGCGGCCGCATCATCTCCCACACCTCGGCTTCTCAGCAACCCCAGATGGCAGAAGGAAGGGAGGAGAAGGAATCTATGGAGGATCGCTTGGAGCAAGCTTCACAGGCTGACACAGTAAGGCTGCTCCACACAGGGGACACTGAAGCTGCAGGCCCTATATGCTCACTGCACGCAGACAATGAGGAGGTGTGAGCTGCAACAGCGAGCTAGGGGGGTTACTCAGACTGTGACATTGAGGGCCCTTCCCCTGATGCTCCTTTACAACAGCGGGCTCCTAAGGTACAGAAAGTGGCAGCAAAAACCGCCTCAGAGATAAGGGCTGCTGGCCATGCTACTTTGCTTGAGTCCTCTCTCCTACATCCTCAAAGCATTGCACTCCAGCAGGAAGTAGGACTTGATCATATGTCTCCTGAAACTCTGGAAGATGGTGAAAAACGAGTACCAGGGCTGGGAATTTCATGTAAATCTCTGGCGGTGGCTGTGGCGAGGATGCTAGCACCAGAGATCATGGCCTCTCTAGAAATCGCAGTCTCAAGATCAGTGTCTGAGGCAATAACATCGGCCTTATCCTCTGTCAAAACCGATGTAGATAAGCACAAGGTCCAGATAGCTGATCTAGAGGAAAGAACAAATGGAGCAGAAGATGATCTTTTGGATGTGCGGAGCTCCATGGAGAGACTGCTTAAGAGAACAGAATATCTTGAAAATAAAGTAGAAGATTTAGAGAATAGATCTCGCAGAAATAATGTCCGCATTATAGGGCTGAACAAGGACATTCTGCAAAGTGTCTTGAGTAAAATCTGCTTGGAGGATATACCTAGGATTCTGAGACTTGAGGGCCATTTGAAGGTGGAAAGAGCCCATAGAATAGGCCCCCCACGCACACCGACCAGAGATGACAGACGGCCACCGCCGATGGGTGTGATTGTACGCTACCTAGATTATGCAGAAAAAAGCTGCCCTGTTACAAGCCTATCGCTCCAAAAGAAACACCTTAGTATATAAAGGACAGACCTTGCTACTTTTCTCAGACTATTTTGCCGAGGTGTCCAGGAAAAGGAGAATGTTTTCCTCGATTTGCTCCACTCTGGTCAAGAAACAGATCCGATTTAATCTACAGTTTCCGGCAATCCTCAAAATAATGCCAGATCAGGGGGCTCCAATTCTATGCCATACTTCAGAGGAAGCAGAGGCCTTCTTGGAGGATCTTTCCAACAGAGGGGACAACCCAGACCAACAGCACCCTTCGACTAGTAAAGAGACCAGCCAGAGAGAGCTTCGTCAGTATTCTAGGGAGAGTCGGAACACAAAGAATGCTGGGGATGCGACTTCATGGAGACGTCGACGGTCGCTGAGGAAGAGATGAGTGTGATAATTATCAGACTGTATCATTAAGGGGGCGTTCCTTTTTAAGGATCTACAACTGGTAGTCTGTATGCATAATTATCTGTGAAGTTTAGGTGCGAAAAAAGACAAGTCCGCAAGGAGAAGAAAAGAAATTTGTAGGGAGTTTTTGTTGTTAGCTAATTAAAGGGCTTGCTGGGGGGAGGAAGAGCGGATACTCTCTTTATCTTGGTATTGTGATCTGGAATCCCTGGGACAAAGGTTGGTAGGATGAAGATAGCTTTGTGGAACGTCAAAGGCTTGCATTCTCCGCAAAATAGGATGCTAATATTGCAACATCTGAAGAGGCTTAGGGTTGATGTGGCTCTGCCACAGGAGACCCATCTCGGGGAAAGAGATATTGAATGCCTCAAAAAGTGATGGGGAGTAGAGGTGAAAGGTTCTGAGGCGGTGGGGGGTAAAGCAGTAGTCATTGTTTTCCTGCAGCAAAATTTCCCTGATAAGATCATGGCTTTGTACCCAGACAGTGGGGGTAGATTCATTGGCTTACGGATAGAATCACCAGCAGGAACGTTTAACCTAGTGAATGTATATGCGCCAAATGCGCCAGACAGACAATTCTTTGGGGAATTGGAGTCCAAACTGGTCCAGATGTCAGAGGAGGGGATTCTATTGGGAGGGGATTTTAACTGCGTCATGAATGAGCTGGAAGATAGAATGAAGGCGGCTAGCGCCAATCCCACCAAAACCACGAGGAATAGCTTATTGCATAAGCTGGCTGAAAACATGGGTTTGACAGATACATAGAGAGCACTGAACCCAGCTGAAAGAGAGTTTACTCACTTCTCTCATGCACATGACTCTTAGTCAAGGCTGGATTATTTTACTGACGTAAGATGGCAGGCAGAGTAGAATCGGTTGACATAGGGGAATTGGTGATCTCTGATCACGCACCTGTGGTGATTTCTCTGCGTGAGTCCTTTCTTAAAGGAAGTGATATAATCTGGAAATTACGTTCATCCCTGTTGGGAGATGATAAATTTAAAGACCTCATAGTTCAAAGGTGGGGAGAGTATGAAAGAGACAACGAGGGGCATAAGCAGACACCTACTTTGTACTGGGATGCTGGAAAGGCGGTGTTAAGGGGTAAGATCATGTCTTACATGGCGGCCAAAAAAAAGAACGCTACGGCAGTCCTTTTGTAAGGCAGCCTCCACTCTGAGAGAGGCGTACACCACATTTCTATCGGTCTCCTCTGCAGAAAATAAGGAAAAATGGAACTCGGCTAGAGAGGCTTTTGAAGTACAGCACAAGAGAGAGGAATCCTTGCGGGATGATCAGTGTAGGGTGTCCCTTTTCAAGTTTAGAAACAAAGCAGGCAAATTGCTGGCAAATTTGGCTAAAGGGAAAAGGGGGGTAACAAATATTATGGGGCTCAAATCTAGAGAGGGAGACTTATTTAGGGATCCCAAGAAAGTTAATGGCATTTTGCATGACTATTATCAAGACCTATACACACAATCCGATTTTGACATCTCAAAAGGGGAAGATTTCTTACAACAGATTTCCATGCCCATTCTCTCACAACAGGATAGAGAATTCCTCAACGCAGAAGTGGGGGAAGAGGAGCTGGCTGAGGTCATTAAAAACCTTCCGCCTAATAAGGCCCCGGGTCCAGATGGACTACCAGGAGAAGTTTATAAAGTGCTGCAAGGAACGTGTTTAGAATCCTTAAAACTAGTCTTCGGGGACATAATTAGGAGGAAAACTATGCCGCAATCTGGGGATACAGCATACACAAAAGTATTGCACAAAAAGGGAAAGGATCCGACCGCCCCTGCATCTTATCGGCCCATTTCCCTGATAAATCAGGATGTAAAGATCTTCTCAAAAGTCCTGGCCAACAGATTGGCGGTCTTGATGCCGAAAATCATCGGGGAACATCAAATGGGCTTTATTCAGGGGCGATCAGGGATCAAGAATATTAGGACAAACTAGGAGTCAAGGGAAACTTTCGGAATTATCTAGAGGCCATGTATAGATCTCCCCAGGTGAAGGTCAATACCCCCGGCTTTTTATCAGCCCCAATACATTTACAGAAAGGAACGAGACAGGGCTGTCCCTTTTCGCCTTTGTTATTTAATATAGCATTGGATCCACTGGCGATTCATCTGATTAGATCCTCACTCTACCTAGGGATAAGGGTAGGTAAAATAGAACAGAAACTGGTTTGCTTTGCGGATGACCTACTAATGTTTCTTGATGACCCGAATAGTCAGGTAGATAAGATTATTGAGACACTAGAAGAATTTGGGACATTTTCTGGATTCCGAGTCAATAGGGGAAAATGTCAACTGCTGCAGTTAGGCTCACGGGCTGAGGTTTTGCACAAGTCTATGGGGGTAGAGGTAGCTAAGTCACACATCACCTACTTAGGGATCAAAATAGGTTTTAGATCAGCCATGACTTATAATATTAACTATATACCCCTATTCGCGAAAATAAAGTCGGAATTGGACAGGTGGATGGGTCTCCCTCTCTCGATAATGGGTCAAATTCAGCTTATAAAGATGATAAGCTTTGCCAGGTTACTCTACCCACCCAGCAGAGTTTCATCTTAAGGGACACGCTCGCTAAATGGAGACACGTGCAAAAGCTTTTTGGGAGACCTATACATCTTTCACCTTTCTTTCCATTGTGGGAAACACCCTCTTTTCGAGCAGGCATGGAGAATGCTCTGTTTCACAAATGGAGGGAAAAGGGCATTACACATTTAAGTGATATCATGTCCAGTAAAGAGGGTGAGTTGTTGTCTTGGGAGCAATTTAATGAAAAATTTGGACTCCAAGGTATTTAACCTAAGAGCGCTAGGTGAGTCTGAGGGTTTTATGGATCTTTGGAAGATTGAGGGGTCAAGAGGACTGTTATCTCGGATCTATAACATCCTTCACAGGTCAGAAACATTCGGAGTAACCCAAATTATGTTTAAAACTTGGGAAAATATACTACAAGATGTAGATCTCACTCGGAAGATCCTGAAAGGATTTGATATTGTAAGAAAGGCCACATCAAATGTGCAGTGGAGGGAGTTGATGTTCAAAATCGCTCATAGAGCCATTTATGCGTTCAACACCCCTTATAAAGCCAACTCTCAATACTGGATGGAATGTCCCAAATGTCACTTGGATAAGGCAGACTTGTTCCATTGCCTTTGGTCGTGTCCAGAGTTTGAACTCACATGGAAGAATGCTCTGACTCTGGTTAAGAACATATGGAAGGTTGACATTCCCATGACGCCTCAGAGTCTATTATTTCACTATATAGTTAGGGAAATTCGGAGTAAGGATGCAAAAGAGATTCTTGTAACTGAAAAAGGGGATACTTTGTCCTGCTTTTAAGCGGTAAAACGTCATTCTGAGACACTGTTTAAACCTTTGGTTCCAGATATGTCGGAGGTTATTGAGTGTCTCAGAGGAATGTTCTTTATGGAACGTTTGGACACAGAAAGGGATAAGGACAGGTGCTCGAGAAAATTTTTCAGGAAATGGAAGCCCTATATTACTACCACTTATAGTACCTCTGACATAAGTGAGTAGATGGACCCTTTCAGAGACACAGACTTTTACTTAACAGATCAGTTAAAAGGCACATGGCGAAAGGTGGAGATCGATAGCTAGGGATTGAGAAAGTATAGTTGGGGTAGTAGTTTTATGGGGGGGCGACGGGAGGGATTTTAAGGGAGAAAATACAAAAGACTCAGAAGCAGGGGTTTCCGTGTATCCTTTTTATTGAATGTTTTGCTTTTCTCCTCTTGCTTGTCTAACGTATCTGTTAAAGTGTCATTGATATGTAATGTTCTTGACAACTTGTGAACTGGATTGAGATGTTGCACCACTGTATTTATGGTTGTTATTTTGCTCTGCTTTTGTTAAATAAAATATATAAAAAAAAAAAAATATTGTGAAAAATTAGGAAAATTTGCCATTTTCAAATTTCTAAAATTTCTGTGTGTAAAAAAGATAGTTATTCCAGTCAAAATAGTTTTAACTAGCATCTACCATATGTCCACTGTAGGTTTGAGTCATTTTTAAAATGTCTATTTTTTTTATCGACATTAAGGGGCTTAGGAATTTAGTAGTAATTTTTCACATTTTCAAGAAAATGTGCAACATAGATTTTTTTTACTGATCCAAAACACACCTCCAAGATAACAACTGCCTTGCTGAAGAAAATAAGGGTAAAAGTCTTGGACACGCCAAGCATGTCTTGGCGTATTGAACATCTGTGAGGCATCCTCAAACATAAGGTGGAGGAACGCTAGATTTCTAACATCCACCAGCTCCGTGACATTGTCATGAAGGAGTAGAAGAGGATTTCAGTGGCATCCTGTGAAGCTCTAGTGAACTCCATGCCCAAGAGAGTTAAAGGAGTGCTGGAAAATAATGATGGCCACGCAAAATATTGATACTTTGGGCAGAATTGTCCATTTTCACTTAGGGTTGTACTCTCTCTTGCTGCCAGTGGTTTAGACATTGATGGCTGTGCATTGAGTAATTTACACTGTTATACATAATGCCCTCTGACTACTTTACATTGTTTCAAAGTGTCATATCTTCAGTATTGTCCAATGAAAAGATATAAAACAATATTTATGAAAATGTGAGTCGTGTACTCACTTTTGTGAGATACTTTATGTTCAGTGTGGTTTCAAGATACAATGTTTCAGACACTGATCAAGCCAAATATTATGAACATGGGGTGTCTAATAGTGCCTCTCTACAGTACAGAACTGTCTAGTAGTACCTCTCTACAGTACAGAACTGTACTACATGTTTTGTATTGCTCTATACATGTGCCAGGATAAGTGGCTCCTTAGGGCATCTGGTGAGGGTGGCCACATTTTTTCTTTTTGGGGTATGTAGTGTATAAAGTACATGATCCAAAGTAGCTCATATTTCCAGTAGCTCTTTCTGATGTCATGTGTAAGAACTTGCTTTATCTGCATTAGATATCTAAAAAAAACTTTCTTTAACCTCGTTGCACATTTGGACATTCAGGAACATCCAAATTGTGTGTAACTTTGTGGAATTGGATGTTCCTGAACGCCCAGGATATAGTGCGGGCTTACAAGCAGAATCTGCACGAACAGCTGATTCCATGTGCTTCAAGCCACAACCAGAGTTTTCTCCGGCTGCAGTTAATTAACCCCTTAGCTGTCGTGGTCAATCCCAACCGCGGCAGTGAAGGGAAAGACAGAGAGAGGCAGGTCCCTCTGTTTTCATTGACATTGGCGTAATTGTAGGGTGCCTATGACTTCCATGACAACCCGGAGGCCTAACAACACTGGTGACTGACAATCACAATACATAGTGGTACAGACATGTACTGCTATGTATTGTAACAGCGATCTACAGATATTTGAGTCAAGTCCTTTACGAATACAAGTGTAAATAATGTAAAAATTAAAAAATTAAAAACAAAAGTAAAACACAGACACAAAAAAAGGAAAAACACCGCCCTTTCCCCAGTACAAATGGCAATTTTATCAAAAATACAAAATTACACATATTTGGTATCGCCTCATGCGTAAAGAATTAGCCCATCAATCTATTATGCTTATATATATTTTTTTTTTTTCCACAGCTTATTGTTAAAAAAATCTGTGAAACACTTATGGGGTCAATAACTCACTATACCCCCTGACATATTCTTTAAGGGGTATAGTTTGGAAAATTAGGTCTGTTTATTAAGTTTTGGCACCTCAGAGCATCTGCAAACCTGTAATGGTGCTTACAAAATATCCTAACAAAAATGAGACCCCCAAATCCTTTAGGCGTTACTCCTATCCTGGGACTTGTGGTTTTAGCCAAATAGGGCCACATATAAGATATCTCTAATAGGGATGAGCAATGCTATCGACAAAAGTTGAAATCGGCACGGTTTTTAGGCTGATCGGAAATTGCCGATCACGCAATATTTTAGGTGACAATCTTACAGATAATCTATTACTATCGCGCCATTTTCAGCATTTCCTGTCATTTTGGCGGCCATCCAATCATCTCCGAGGATAGAGGGGGGTGGAGGTGTACAACATACCTCCTTTGCTGTGTATGGATCTCATTGGCTGCAAAATCAGATGACTTGTTTTTATCAATGCAGCTGCATTTCCTGTTGAGCTCATAATTGTCTAGCCACTTCACAGCAGGAAAGTCTCTCTGCGTTTTAAACAATAGCTGTTCTAAAGTTGATAGTTTCTTCATTAATTACAAGAATACCATCAATCCACTAACAACATAGAATTAGAGTTAGATTTAGTATTAACTTCTTAATTAGTTTTGAGAAAGTTTTCAGGATATCTAATGGTGTGTCCAGCCGCGGTGTTCGTGGGTGGGTGGGGGCTGGGCGGATGCGGGAAGGCGGGGGGGGTGGCAGAAGTAGTGGCATTTGAATGAAGATATTTTGCAGCTCAGTGTGTTCTGTGATCTTCAATTGAAAAAAATTGTTTTATACTACTTTTTTGGACAGCAGACTATGGATAGTAGTTAAAATTGTCCCTGTGTTTTCAGCTCTATTGCAATCACTGCGTTGAGTGGAGGGGGGGGGAGTCAGGAGGAGAGGCCTTTGAAAAGAAGATTTTTGCACCTCATTGTGGTTTGTGATCTTTAATTGAAAAAGCATTGTTTTCTTCACTTTCTTTGGCAAGCTGACCTCGATAGCAGTTGAAATTTTCCCTGTGTTTTCAGTTCTTTTTGTCAATCAATGCGTGTCATTGTTCCCAAAAACTGGCTTAACTTATCCTATAACCTTTTAAATAGTTTTGTTGCAGTCCATGCATCTGTTTGGCGCAAAGAGCTCAGTTGTACGAATATTGTGTTATACATATTTGATAGTAAATTACGCCTGTAGTCAGTGGTGCGAAGTTGGCAAATATTATTCCATATAATATTTAAATACTTTATTACAGTCCGTGTGTCTGTTTTGCGCAAAGAGTTCCAGTTGTAGTCGCATATTGAGTTATACATATTTGATAGTAAATTCGCCTGTAGTCAGTGGTGCGAAGGCTGACATATTTATCCATATAACATTTAAATACTCTTATTGCAGACCGTGCGACTGTTTGGCACATAGAGCTCAGTTGTACACATATTGTGAAATACATATGTGATTGTAAATTACGCCTGTTGTCAGTGGTGTGAAGGCCGCCATATTAATACATGACGAACACCAGCCCTGGCTCTCACCGCACCCAATGTAACTCCGGCCTGCTAGCATGAACCGCGTGATCCCCGTTTACTGCCTCACCTGCCTTGATCCAGTGATTTCCCATCAACCCACTTGACAGTAGATTAAGGATTTTCAGACAGGCCTCGTTGACCTACTGGGGACATATGCTTGTTTGCTTAACATTCTAATGTCACGGTGGAACCAATGTCACAGTAGATGGCAAGTAGCTCATGCAGCAGCAGAATGGTAAATATTTTTTGTTTTATTAAATAATTCTTATTGCGAAATTTTCGGCTGTATGGTCAATAAGGGCATGTGGGGTTATTAGGGTTATGCTGCGTTACAGGATATGGATAGTCAAGGTCCATTTCACTAAAATACTGCTTCAAATACTACTTTCTTGCAACACTTTTTAATCTCTGGGTAATGCAGGTTTGAAGGTAAGCTGTTGGTCCAGAAACAGGATAGTCATGTCAGTTCAACTAAAATGGTGGTTCCAAATACTCCTATTTTCCACACTCTTTAATCTGTGGGTCATGAAGGTTTTTTTGGGTAATGCTGTGTACAGGACAGGTATAGTCAATGTCCAGTTCAACTAAATTGGTGGTATCAAAGACTCAATTTTCCAGCACTTTTAATCTGGGGTCTTGCAGGTTTGAGGTTCATGCTGTGGTGCAAAATGTAAGAAAAAGGTAATTCCGCTACTAATGTTTGTATCAATGCTCTGTCAAACGTGCCCCAAAGCTATGCACATCTTTGTTATAATGCAAAAAAAAGTCCAAATGGTCGGCACTGGAGTAAAAAAAGCGTCACTTTTTAATCTGTGGGTCACGC
Source organism: Phyllomedusa bahiana (assembly GCA_025379985.1). Taxonomy (NCBI): domain Eukaryota; kingdom Metazoa; phylum Chordata; class Amphibia; order Anura; family Hylidae; genus Phyllomedusa; species Phyllomedusa bahiana. Next base: position 49,778 of record JAODAL010017653.1, read on the forward strand.
AGGTTTGATAGTCATGCTGCGGTACAGGACTGTATAGTCATGTACACAAGTTCAATTTAAATTGGTGGTTCAGACATCCTTTTTCTGTACCTTTTTTATATGTGGGTCAGCAGGTGTAAGGATCATGCTGCGGTTCAGGTCTGGTATAAATCAATGTCCAGTTCAACTAAAATGGTGGTTCAAAGACTTCTTTTTATGGCACTTTGAATCTGTGGGTCAGACAGGGTCCCATACCTTCGAACAAACATAATTAAGGGTCTTGCTGCGGTACAGGACAGGTATAGTCAATGTTCAGTTCAAATAAATATGGTGGTTTAAAGACTTTCCTTTTTTTGGCTCTCTTTAATCTGTGGGTCATGCAGGTTTGAGTGGTACTGCTGCAGTAAGGACAGATATTGTCAATGTCCAAATTCAACTAAAATGGTTGGTTCAAAGTCTCCTTTTTCTGGAAACATTTTAATCTGTGGGGTCAGAAGGTTTAAGGGACATGTGCGGTACAGGACAGGTATAATCAATGTCAGTTCAATAAAATGGTGGTTTAATGACTCCTTCTTCCGCACTTTTAAATCTGTGGTCAAGGGGTTTTGGGGTCACTGCTGTGGTCCAGGACAGGATAGTCAATGTCCAGTTAAAATAAAATGGTGGTTAAATGATCCATTTTCCATTCACTTTTTAATTGTGGGTTCTTGCCTGGTTTGAGGGTCATGCTGCAGTAAAGGACAGGTATAGTTCAATGGACACGTTCACTAAATGGTGGTTCAAAGAATCCTTTTTCAGCATTTTTAATCATTGTGGGTCAGACAGGTTTAAGGGTCATAGCTGCGGTACAGGACTGGTATAGTCAATGTTCAGTCAAATAAAATGGGTGGTTTAAAGGACTCTTTTTTCACAGCACTCTTTTAATCTGTGGTGTCAAGCGAGTTTTGGGATCATGTTGTGGTCCAGGATAGGCATAGTCAATGTCCAGTTCAACTAAAATGGTGGTTCAAAGACTCCTTTTTCTGTAACTTTTTAATCTGTGGGTCAGACAGGTTTAAGGATCATGCTTCGGTACAGGACAGGTATAGTCAATGTCCAGTTCAAACTAATATGGTGGTTTGAAAGGACTCCTTTTTACATCACATTTAATCTGTGGGTCATTGCAGGTTTGAGGGTCAATGCTGCTGTACAGGGAACAGATATAGTCAATGTCCATTCAATATAATGGTGGTTCAAAGACTACTTTTTCTGAACTTTTTAATCTCGTGGTCAGACAGGTTTAAGGGTCATTGATTGTGGTTTTTTTTTTTTTTTTTTTAAAAAAAAAACCCCCCCCCCACAGGGAAATTTAGTATAGTCAAACTGTTCAGTTCATCTAAAATGGTGTTTAAAGACTCCTTTTTCTGGCACTTTTTAATCTGTGGGGTCATGCAGGTTTTGAGGGTCATGCTGCAGTTCAGGACAGATATATCAATGTCCAAATTAACCTAAAATGGTGGTTCAAATACTCCTTTTTCTGGACCTTTTTAATTGTGGGTCAGACAGTTTAGGGTCATGTCTGCGTAAGGACACGGTATAGTTAATGTCCAGTTCAACTTAAATGGTGGTTTAAAGACTCCTTATTCCGGCACTTTTCTTATCCTGTGGGTCAAGGGGTTTTGGGGTCATCGAGCTGTGGTCCGGACAGGCATCTCGTCAATTTCCAGCTTCAACATAAAATGGTGGTAAAAAGACTCCATTTTCCATCACTTTTTACTCTGTGGGTCAATGCAGGTTGGAGGGTCATGCTGCAAGTACAGGACAGGTATAGTCAATGTACAGTTCAACTAAATGGTGGTTACAAGGGAATCTTTTTCCTGGAACTTTTTAATCTGTGGGTCAGACAGGTTTAAGGGTCATGATGTGGTACAGGATAGGTATAGTCAATGTTCAGTTCAACTAAAATGGTGGTTAAAAGACTCCTTTTTCTGGCACTTTTTAATCTGTGGGTCAAGCGTGTTTTGGGGTCATGTTGTGGTCCAGGATAGGCATAGTCAATGTCCAGTTCAACTAAAATGGTGGTTCAAAGACTCCTTTTTCTGTAACTTTTTAATCTGTGGGTCAGGACAGTTTAAGGATCTTGCTTCGGTTACAGGACAGGTATAGTCAATGTCCAGTTCAACTAAAATGGTGGTGAAAGACTCCTTCTTTCCATTCACTTTTTAATCTGTGGGTCTGAGGTTTGGAGGTCATGCTGCAGTACAGGACAGATATTAGTCAATGTCAATTCAAATATAATGGTGGTTCAGTCTCCTTTTTCTGGAACATTTTTAATCTGTGGGCAGACAGGTTTAAGGAGTCATGCTGCGGTACAGGATAGGTACGAGTCAATGATCAGTTCATTTCTAAATGTGGTGGTTTAAAAGACTCCTTTTGTCTGGTGCTATTTTTAATATGTGGGTCAAGCGGGTTTTGGGTGTCATGTTGTGGTGCTCAGACATGATGCATTGTCAATATACAGTTTATAAATATTGGGTGGTTTTCAAGACTCTACTTTTTCCAGCCTGACTTTTTATTCTGTCTGTCAAGGCGTTGTTTTGGGGTAATTCTCGTGGTCAAGGACAAGCATAATGTCCTGTTCAAGTATAAAATGGTGGTTCAAAAGACTCTTTTCTCATCACTTTTTAATCTGTGGGTACATAGCCTGTGTTTTTTGTGTGTCTTGCTGCAGTAAGGAAGGTGATAGTCTAATGTCCAGTTCAACTAAAATGGTGGTTCAAGAGACTCCTTTTTTATGGAAATTTTCTTATCTGTTGGTCAAGACAGGTTTAAGTGGGTTTCATGCTGCGGTACGGACACGGTTAGTCATATGTTCAGAGTTTCAAAATAAAATGGTGGTTTAAAAGACACTTTTTTTCCGGCATTGTTTTAAATCTGTGGGTCAAGCGTGTCCGTTTGGGGTGCATGTTGTGGTCCAGGACTGCATAGTCAATTGTCCAGTTCATCTCCTTTTTCTGGTAACTTTTAATCTGTGGGTCACGTCCAGGTTTAAGGTCATGCTGGGTACGGACTACGGTATAGTCAATGTCCAGTGTGCAGACTAAAATTGGTAGGTTTCTCATAAGAACTCCTCCTTTTCGGCTAACTTTAATCTGTGGGTCAGATAGGTTTTTTTTTTCTTTTTATTTAAGAGAAAAAAAGAAAAAAATAAAAAAAGAAAAAGTAAAAATATAAGTGAGAAAAAATAAAAACAAATAAAAAAATAAAAATCAAGAAACAAAAAAAGGGTCGCATGCTGCGGTTTACAAGGACAGGCATAGTCAATGTCCAGCTAAACTAAAATTGGTGGTTCAACAGTTCTCTATTGCTGCACTTTTTACATCTGTCGGTCTAAGCGGGTTTTGGGGGTCATGCTGTGGTGTCCAGGTCAAGCATAGTCAATGTATGTTCAATAAGAATTGGTGGTTGATATGAATCCTTTTTTTCCTTCTGTTTTAATATGTGGGTCATGCAGGCGTGTTTGAGGTTCATGTTTACTGCAGTCAGGCAGATATAGTCAATGTCCAATTCAATTAAAAAATGGTGGTTCAAAGGGGATCTCCTTTGTCTGGAACTTTTTTATCTGGGTCAGAACGTGTTTATGGGTCATGCTGCGGTACAGCGATAGGTATAGTCAATGTTCCGTTCATTAAAATGGTGGTTAAAGACTCCTTTTCTGGCACTTTTTAATCTGTGGTTCTCACAGCGGGTTTTGGGGTAATGTTGTCGGTCAAGGTACATTGTAGTCATATCCAGTTCTGACTTAAATGGTGGTTCAAGACTACTTCGTTTTCCGCAATTTTAATCTGTCTGTCAAGCGTTGTTTTGGGGTCATCTCTGTGTGGTCCTGGACATGCTCATAATGACCGAAGTTCAACTAAAATGTGTGGTTCCATAAGACTCCTTTTTCCATCACTTTTTACTCGTGTGGGTCTCAGACAGGTTGTAAGGATCATGACTGCGGTACAGTGAAGGTATGTCAATGTCCAGCTTCAATCAAATATATGTGTGGTCTCAAAGACTCCTGTTTTTACGCGGCACTTTTTATCTGTGTGCTCAGTAAGGTTTAAGGGTGTCATGCTGCGGTTAACAGGTATAAGGCAATAGTCAATGTCCAGTTCAACTAAACATGGGTGGGTTCAAGGAATCCTGTTTTTCAGCATTTTTCAGATCTGTCCGGACACGCGGGTTTTTGGGTGCGAAATGCATGTGTACAGTGCCTCAGGGCATAGTCAATGTCTCGTTCAACTACAAATGGTGGTTGATGAGACTCCTTTTTCCATCACTTTTTATCTGTGGGTCATGCAGGATTGAGGGTCATTGCTGCAGTACAGGACAGATATAGTCATTGTCCATTCAAATAAAATGGTGTGTTCAAAGATATCCTTTTTCTGGAACTTTTTAATCTGTGGGTTCAGTCCAGGTTTATGGGTCAGGCTGCGTTCCATGAGACAGTGATAGTGAGATGTCCAGTTCAACAAAAATAGATGGTTCATAAGACGTCCTTTTTCTGGAACTTGGTTAATCTGTGGGTCAGGACATGGTTTAAGGGTCATGCTGCGGTACAGGATAGGTATAGGTCCAATGTTCAGTTCATCATAAGAATGGTGGTTTAAAGGTATCTCTTTTTCTGGCACTTTTTATCTGTGTGGTCAGCGGGTTTTGGGGTCTCTGTTGTGGTCCAGGACAAGCGATAGTCAATATCCAGTTCAACTAAAATGCGTGGTCTCTAAAGTCTCCATTTTTTCCAGCACTTTTTAATCTGTCGGTCACAAGCGTGTTTTGGGGTTCATTGCTGTGGTCCAGGACAAGAACAATGTCAGTTCAACCTAAAATGGGTGGTTAAAAAGACTCCTTTTTCATGGAACTTTTTTTATGTCTGTTGGTCAGACAGGTTTAAGGGTCATGCTGACGGTTACAGGACTGGGTATTCTCGTCAATGTCCAGTTCAGAAACTAAAATGGTGGTTTAAAGACTCCTTTTGCCAAGTGCACTATTTAATTGTGGGTCAAGCGGCGTTTTAGGGGTCATGTTGTGGTCCGGACGGCATAGTCAATGCCAGTTCAGCTAAAATGTGGTTCAAAGATCCTTTTCCAGCACTTTTTTTTTTGTATTCTGTGGGTCATGCAGGGTTTGAGGGTCTTGCTGTCAGTATAGGACAATGTTAGTCAATGTCCAATTCATAAATAAAAATGTGGTTCAATGAGACTCCTTTTCTGGAACTTGTTTAATCTGTGGGTCAGACAGGTTTAAGTGGTCATTGCTGCGGTACAGGCAGGAATGAGTATCATGTCCAGTTGAAAACAAAGTATGGTGGTTCAAAGACTCCTTTTTCTCGCAACTTTTTTAATCTGTTGGGTCAAGGGTGTTTTGGGGTCATGTTGTGGTCCAGGACTAGGCATAGTCAATGTCCAGTTCAGCTAAAATTGTGGTTACAAAGATCTGTTTTTCAGCTCACTTTTTAATCTCGTGGGTGTCAGAAGGTTTAAGGGTCATGCTGCTTTCCAGGGACAAGGATAGTCATGATGTCCGGTCAACACTCAATGATGGTATCAAAAATAATACTGCACCGTCTGGCACTTTTTAATTTGTGGGTCATGCAGTTTTAGAAGGGTTCATGCGTTTCTTTGGTGGTACAGGACAGGATTAGTGATATGTCTGTGACTTTTTTTCTATGACTCTTGTTGCCTGGAGATTGTGCTTGCCCTATGTGATTTCAGTAGCGTATTACAGTTTACTGTTGTGGATGTTAATTCCAGCTTTCCACCCAGCTGTCTTGGGTGTAAGAATGAGGTGTTGTTCCTCTCCGCCATAGCATCTTCTTTGGTCATTCGATGATAATCTGTTATCGACTATCGACTATCGTCATGATAATTGACGATATCGACTATCGCCTCGATAACGATAGTTGATACAATCGCTCATCACTAATCATAGGATTCAATATTGAATTGCATTTCCCTGTTATTATCTTCCTTGTTCCAGTAAATAATGGATACAAACTGAAAATCTACAAAAAAAGTGACAATTTTGAGAATTTCAAAAAAAAAAAAAAACTTCACTTTAATTTCTGTGAAACCCCGAAAAGGTTAAAGAGGTTTTGCAAGAAGTAAAATTGATATGAGAAGTTTGCAAATTAAATAATAAACATTTTCACCATTCATCATTATTAAAAATTCTGTACTGTTTTTGTTTTAGCTGCTCCAACATCAGTAGATAAATGGTAGATGCTAGTTTGTGTTATACAGCTATCTGTCTTACACGCAGAAATTTTTTAACTTTGAAAATAACAAATTTTTCTAAATTTTCAGAACACTGATATTTTTCACTAATAAATAATGATTAAAAGGACCAAAATTTATTCCTAACTTAAAGCACAATGTGTCACGAAGAAACAATCTCTGAATCACATGGATAGGTAAAAGTTTCAAAAGTTTTTTTCCCAAACAAAAATTACACTTTTAAAGGGGGTTTAAAATAATTATTTTACATTATTTTTTGGTGCTTTTTAAAACCCTTTTAAAAACTAGTGTTGACCAATTTTTAGCGAAAAAATTTGAAATGGGCCAAAGGTTTTTTTGGGTTTCCAAAATTTTTTCCCAGATCTTTGGGGTTTAAAAAAAAGGTTAAAATTGTGAAATTCATCTTTTAAGACCCGCGCCATTTTCGGCGTTTCCCTGTAATTTTGGGGCCGGAAAATCGATTACAGAATAAAGGCAGGGTGAGTTTGTGTTTGGGGAACTTTTCATGACTGGGTGTGAATGGTTGCGATTGGCTGGAAAAAAAATCACATAAACCTCGTTTTTACAAAGAACAGTTTTTTCCTATTCAGCCTTTTTTTCTCTCAGCTTTCATGGGAAAATAGGACGTGCGCTCTGCCTGGGGGCCAAACGCCGGGCGAAATTAGTCTATTTCTGCACAGAAAAACCCTCTATTTTTAGTCTGTAAACCCTTTCCCAATTTTAGTTAGATTAGGATTTGAAGTTTTTAAGAATTAGCTAGAAAATTTTTAAAGAGCATTCCCCGGTTTTAAAGGGTCACGGGGAGCGGGGGGGGGGGGGGGCCCGCGGGCGAATACAGACAAGCTCTATCTATAAAAAAACCCTTGATAAATTTTCACCAAGCCCTTGGGGTTTGACATTGCACTGCAAAAACTTTATTTTTAAAACCAGTTTGTTTTGAAATTTTTTCCCTGGATTTTGGGGCAGCCCGGGAACTTATTTTGGGGTACCATTTTCTAGTAACTCAGGTCTCTTTGTTGGGTTTGGCAAAACTCCCCTTTTATTTTTCAGTTTTCATTTGGGTTTGGGTTGTTCATTTTAAATTTTTTAACCCATTAAAACTGTTTTGAAATTTTCCCCCTTTTGCATTTAAAATTTTAAAAAATTTCCCGAATCTTGTAGTCGCACAGGTTTTTTGTTCCCAAAAATTTCCTTTATTTTTACGAAAACAAAACAGTTTGGTTTTTTTGACTTTTGGCCCCCACCCTTTGGGTTTTTTTGAAGCAGCTTCCACGTAAATTTTAAAAAACAGCAACCCCTATAGCCCACCACAGGTGATTAAAAGGGTGCAAAAAAAAACCTTTTGTATTTTACGAAAACAAAAAGATAGTTTTTTTTTTGATTTTTGGGCGCACCCAGCTTTGTTCTTTTAACGCAGCACCCCACTTTAAATCTTAAAACAGAAATTTTTTAAAAAGTCCCCCACAGGTAAATTTTGAAAGGTGCAAAAAATACCGTGTTTTAAAAGGGAAACATAACAGATACGTTTTTTTTGATTTTTGCGCACCCAGCTTTTTTCCCATTGACGCACCCACCACGAAAATTTAAAAAAAACAGAAAATTCTTTTCTCAAAAAGGGTTTAATTGAAAGGTGAAAGAAATACCGTTTTTATATGAAAACTAAAGATACGTGTTTTTTGACTTTTGGGCCCAGCCCGGGGTTTTGTTGATGGGCCCACCTTGCAGTTAAATTTAAACCCACCAATTTTTTTTTAAATTAGGGGGGAATTTGGGAATAGCTGTGATTTGCCTTTTTTTTTAAAATAAGAGATTTTCCCAAAAACTTTTTCCATATCTTCAAAAATTTTTAAAATTTCTGAATAGGGAGCAAATGCAGGTGGTTAAGCGAGAAAAAGACGGGGTTAGCACATAAAAAAGGGGTACGAGGAAAAGTGCCCCTTTTCCGGCGGGCGAAAACACGCTTTCCCAAAGCGGATCGTCAGTTGCGGGACCGCAGGCCTGTCTTTCCGCGGGGTTCGGGGCCCTTTGTAAAATCAAAAGTAACAAACACATCGCCCCAATCTGCCCCTTCATGGTTAATAAAAACCTGCTTTCTAGCAGTCTTATCTCCTCGTCCTCCCATTCACGGCCCCCAAATGTCGTCATCAGCATATCACATCCCTTCCAAACCCGGAAGCAGCCCAAATTAAAAATCGTGTACCCCCCAAACTGTGGATAATCCTTTGTCTGAAGACCTCTTTGATGAAAAAATGGGGTTTGGGGGGTCAAAAGGAAATTTAAAAGATAAAAGGGGAAATGATTTAGTCTGCTCTGACGCCCGTTCTATGCCATCAGAGAAGGTAAGGGAAAACCCGGTAAATTTGGGCCCAAAAACCCCCGGGGGTGGGCAAGGGGCCTTGCAGTCCCCCTTTTGTAGCCCGCGGGCTTCTGGTTGCAGAAAGTCAGGACGCCCAAAGGGTCCCTGTGTTAATGATTATGATGATGACGACATTGGGATCCACCCGGGTTTTTTTCCGAAAGAAATTTGTTGGGGGGGCGCTTAAACAGGGGTACAAAGGGGGAAGACGTTTGGGGAAATTTGTCAATAGGGGTCCCCCCAGAAAAAGGGGGGAAGGGGCCGGGTTCCCCAAGAAGCCCCGTGTATGATTCCCCCCCAGCCCCGGTCACCCGAAAACCCCGCTCCCGCTTTTTCGCCATCAAAAAAGGCCCCGGCCCTCTCAAGGCCGGGCCTTCTTTGAGCAACCCTCGGGAATTCACCCAGCGTTGTCATTTTTCCCCGGCCTTTTTTGCCTTTTTTGGTTTAAAACGCATAATTGAGGCAAAAAACCCTTAAGGGGTTTAAACCCACCCCCCAAATGTCTAGCCCAAATGCACGAATGCATGATTTTAAAATTGGGGGGGAACACTTGGCCAAAAAAGGCCAACCGACCGGGCCCCCAACCACTGCCCAAAACCCCCACTGTCTCCCCCCCTCCTCCGCCCCACCAAGCTTTCCCTTTAAGCGGGCCCATGTCCTCAGAGTCATGATCAGGGTTCACCCCCCTTTTAAAGCCCCCAACCGTCGCCCGAGAAACCACCAGCCCCAAACCAGAGCCCCATCCTCCCCCCCTTCTCCTTCCCCCAGTTCGAGGGACCTGAACGCCTTTTACAGCTCCCAGCCCTAGCAGCCAGCCTTCTGTCTTCCAGGTTTTTGGGGCAGAAAAACACTTTAAACCCCAAAACATCCCCAAAACCAAAAGCCTGAATTTTCGGCATTGCCAGGCTTTTGGCCCTTGGGAAAAGTTGCCTTTCTGTTGTTGGAAAAGATGGGTTCCCCACGTCATGGCCCCGCCTGCCCCCAATACCAGATGCCGACAGGGATTTCTTTTTCCCGAAAAGCCCTCCCCCCCTGGGCCGCCCCGTTTTTCATCAAAATTTTAAGTGCGTTGCTGCATCTGTGTTTCCCGGAAAACTCCATCCCCCACCACCGACACATTGGGGTAGTAAACATGGCCAAGGGCCCCTAAAATCTCTTTTGACAGCTCAAATGGGTTTAGTGGGTGGATGTCTTTTGGGGTTTCGGTTTTGGGTCTCCCCTCGGGCACGGGTTTCAAAACTGGGATGGTGCAGGGGGCCTTTTCCCCCCAAAGGGCCTTTGGGGGGCCCTTCACGTGCCCCGAACCCCCAGGCCTGTTGAAATTAAAACTGCCTTTGGAGGGTGCCACACCCCGGTTCAGGAGCTGTTTGGGCGGCCTCCGAAAAGAGACCCAGCGCTGGGGTGGGTGAAAAAAACCTTTTTGCCAAAGGGAAGGTGGGGGTCGAAAACGGGGGGGAAATCGCCCGGCCCCCTTAAGAAACGGTAGGCCCGGAGCACATCCCCTTCCTGGCACATGTCATGAACCTTGTCGCCAGAAAAATTTTTAAAGAGCTACCCCGGGGCTGGACTGTGTGCTGAAAAGGCTCGAGGTCCCGATTCGCACTTCCGCCGTTCGCCAACCCCGCTTTTGTTCCCCCCCTGGCTGCCCTTGCAGCGGGCACTCCCGGGCCCCCCCGTCAACCGTCTCGTTGACTTTGGGGAACACCGTGGAATTCCACCCCCCAAATGCTCCAGGGGGGTTTTTTGGGGGCAAATGCTTTTCCATTACGCTGTACAAGTGGGCAATGGCCCGACAAACAGCGGGGCGGACCCCGGGGGGTTTTAGGGCCCCCGAGAGTGGAGGCAGGTGAAAAAAGCTCTACCAAAAAAATTCCCGTTTTGAAAAAGCCACCAAAAAAGGTCAGTGCGGACGGGTGGGCCCCTTTCCATGGCATTGTGGTGATCTTTTTTCTGGAACAAACCCTTTGGACACTCTGAAACATCAGGTTTCCCCCCCCGCGACGGAGGAGGGGGACGGACACAGAGAGAAAACGGAGCCTTTCTCTCCATTAAAAACCACAAGCCCCAACATTTTTTTTCAAATTTTTTCGGTTTTTATTAGGCAGTGGTTTAAAAAGGGTTTCCCGAGCTAGTGCAAGGGGGCACCTCACTCTCTGGGGGCAAACTCAGGGCAAGTCCCGGGGGTGTATTGAAACTGTCCGGAGGAACGGGGAGGAGGAGGAGGGAGGTATTCCTAACACCCACGTCCCTGGCCCTTGGGAAAAAAGGGTTTGGGTGAAATTTTAGGCGGGTGATTTTGATGGTTTGCTAGTGGCCCCCCAACCCAGAGGGGTTGGGGAAATCAAGGCTCCATCTTCCCGGCTTGGAAGCCCATTTCCTCCACCATGATCCTTTGCAATTTGGCCCTCAAAATGAAAAAACGTTACTGGGTGGCCACCCTCCTGGAACCCCCCGGTAAAAAAAAAACAAAAAATCAGCACTTTCCCTTTCCCCCCACCCCCAAAAAAGAGAGTAAAATGCAGGAAAATTTGGGGACCTTTCTGATTGATAATGGAAAAATCGTTGCATTCTTGCTTCAAAAAGGTTGGGGGGGCAAAGGGGAAAACCGGGCACGCAGGGATTTCCCCAAGGGGGGCAGAAAACCAAAAGGGGGACCTCTGGCAACTTTATTTACCACCTCACCAAAGCATGCAATGCAGGCCACAATTTAAAAACACCCAGGGGACCAGCTTTAAAATCATGGTTTCACGGGGCTAAACTGGGGGTTCAACACCGATGTTTTTGTATGTGTTCCGGAAAACCCAAAAAGGGGCTTCTGGGTATCCAAAAAGGATTTAATGGGCCCGAGCTGGCTCGCCACGCCTTTAAAGGGGGTTGTCCGCCCAGCCGCCAAGTCATAAACTTGGGGGGACCTTTTCCCCAGCCGGGGAGTCATTTTCAGACAAAAAGCATCCGGGGTTTCCACAGATAATTGGGGATCGTTGGGCTTTCATCAAGATGAATCAGGGAAAGGATCTCCCGATGATTTGTGGCCCCCAAATTTCCGAGGTCACCGAAATTTTTGCTGGCTACTTCAAAATTCCTCTCCCAAAAAAGGAAATTTTTTTTTCCCCTTAAAAAAATTTTTTTTTAAAATGAAAAATTTTTCTGGGAATTTTTTAAAAAAATTTTCAATTCCCAACAGTTTATTTTGCCGGGGGTTTTCTTTTGAGGAAAACTAAAAAACACCCCGGTTTCATGACAAAAAACCCCCTTCCATTTTTCTCACTTCCAAAATTTTTGAATTTTTTACATTGTCAATGGTTTTTGGGGTCATGTTGCCTCACAATTTTTAAAAGGGGATGAGAAGTCAAATTTATTTTTTTTTTGGGGTCATTTTCTGGGGAGAAAACGCCATAATCATGGTCCTTTGGAACAGAAAAAATGGTTCTAAGTGGCATTTTTTGCTTCAAAATTTTTAAAAAGTGGCTTTAAAATCATTTTTAAAAATTTTTTGGTCATGCTGCTTTGAAATCAGCAAAACTTTCTAAAGGGCCTATTCTAAAAAATGTTGTTTCTTTAAAAGGGCAAATTTTTTCTTTTCCCAATTTTCAAAAATGGCTCAGGGGCTTTTTTTGAATTTTTTTGGGGGGATTTTTTTTTGTGACATGCAGCTATTTCTACAGGTCCTATTCTAAAAAATTTTTGTTTTTTAACAGACATTTGGTTTCTTCACAAATTTTCCAAAGTGGCTCAAAGGGTTTATGCTTTTTTAATTTTTGGGGGCATTTTGCCCGTGACATGCAGTATTCTACAGGCCTATTCTAAAAAATGTTGTTTTTTAACAGAATTTGTTCTTCCCCAATGGGAAAGAGTGGCTCAAGGGTGATGGGGCGTCAGGGAAAAAGGAATAGGGAGGGAAATGTTAAAAGGGGGCACATATTGCAAAAAGACTTGTTTTTGAAGATCTTTAAAATCTATCAATCCCTTTATTGAGAAAACCCATTTAATACAATTAAAAAAAAGAAAAAAAGGGCATGTGGGATTCCATCCGATTTTAAAAAAAAGTGTTTTTTTCCTGGGAAAAAAAGACTTTAAAAAAATTGCATGTAAAAAAATTGCTTTTAAAAAAAAAATTTCCCTGAAAATTTTAAAGGGGGGACAGGGGAAAAATTGACCGATGTAGGTTTTTCGAGGACATGGAGTTTGGAGGGACGGGGCAGAGAACCAAAATAAAAGAGACCCTTTTCCTCCAACGTTGGTAAAAGAGAAAAAAATTTAAAATTTAAAAGGGGACCTGGGTTTTAACAAGGGGCGTTAACCACAAATTTTTCCAAGTGAAGCCCCAATTGGTCCACACTATACGGAAAGGGGGAAACGCTAACCCCGGGAATTTGGAATGTGTAAAGAGGAAGGGCCCCTTCAGCACGGGCAGTTTTCGTTGCTGCTCATCAGGGCTTTTTAAAATGCTGTTAAAAGAAGACGGACGCCAGCCCGGCTCTCACCGCACCCATGTAACTCCGGCCCGGGGGCCCATGTGGGGCCCCGGGGGACGGGTTTTTAAAAGTCAATGTCCATGAAACAAAAAAATGGGGGGTTGAAAGACTCCTTTTTCTGGCATTTTTTAAAATGTTTTGGGGGGTCTGGGGTTTTGGGGCTCTGTTTTGCCCAGGACAGGTATATTTAAATGCCAGTGAAACAAAATGGGGGTTTGAAAGATCCCTTTTTTTTCCGGCATTTTTTTTTAAAAGGGGGGGTAAAGCGGGTTTTGGGGGTAATGCCTGTGGCCCAGGACGGGTATAGCCCCAAATTCCATTTGAAACAAAATGGGGGTTTGGGAAAAGACCCCCCTTTTTTCCCCGGCACTTTTTAAATGTGGGGGTCATGCAGGTTTGGGTTCTTTGCGTCCCCCGGGACAGGTAAAAGCCCAATGCCCAGTGAAACTAAAAGGGGTGGTTGAAAACCCCTTTTTTTCCGGCACTTTTTAAATGGGGGGGTATCCCGGGTTTTGGGGGCTCATGTTTCTTTTCCAGGACGGGGAAATTCAAGGTCCAGTTAAAGTAAAAGGATGGTTAAAATTTAAAAACTGCCTTCTGGCATTTTTTTAATTTTGGGGGTCATGCATTTTTTAAGGGGGTCATGCTGGGGTTACAAGCAGGGATAGTGAATGGTTTTTGGGGTTTTTTTTTTATGGGGCTTTTTTAACCAAAGGGTGTTTTTGCCAAAGATTAGCACGTACCCATTTGACTGTTGTGGATGTTAATTCCAGCTTCCCCCAGCCCTTTTTGGGGGTGAAAGGGAATGAAGGGTTTGTTTTTGCCCCTCCCATAGACTTTAATATCATCGCTCATAATCGACTGCTCACTATCGAAAAAACCTTTTCGATGGTGGCCCGGGGCTATCGGGCTATCGCCCCCATGTCGGTAGCCAACCCAATTGCTCCCAAAACTGCTAAAAAAACCCAAATTAAAAAATTTTCCTTTTTTTAAAAAAGGTTTTGACATACAATGGACGTCCTGGAATCAATTAATATTGTATGTTGAGGAACCACTGTATGTGGAAGTAGTTCTGTATAAATCCATGCTTATGTTTTAGGAAAAATACTTACAAATAGAAAATTAGGGTCCCCTACTTTTCCAGCCAAGGGGTTTCTTTTTTTTCCTATTCTGGTCCTGATTTCAGTCCTTTGTGCTGCAATTTGACATACATAGCAGTCAACCCCTATTTTTTTTTTCTAAACTAGAACATAAACATCTGGGTTTAAAAGGTGGGGCTCATCAGTAATATAATGAATCAATCAGCCATGATTTAAAAGAAGTGCTTATCCTGAACGTAACTCAAATGTCATAAATATGCAATTAATGGGTTAAAAAAATTTTCCCCATAGTTTGCCCAAAACCCCAAATATTCCTCGGTCAGAATTTCCCCGTAAAAAAAAAAATTGGAAAGTATTTAGAGAAGTGGTGCATGTAAAACATACAAAATTCCAAAACAAATCATAAACAGATTTTATACTAAAAAGTAAGTCTAATGAAGGATCAAGTAAAATTTGACTCTATTTGACATTAAAATAGACATTTATTTTTCTGACAATGCAAATATTTAAAGGTTTGCTTTTGTGGGGCAAGATGTACTTTTGAATGGGACCATTGATGTACCATACGATGTAATGGGAAACCGAAAAAAAAATAAATTGTGGGGGAACCATGAAAAAATTGTGCAATTGTGCCATTTTTGTGGGGGTTACTATAGATTTCACTGTTCTGTATAAAAAAACATGCTATTTGTAAATGCAAATCAGTATGGGCTTTGGTAATAACCCAAAATTTTTTTGGGGGCTTTCAAATTTTTATTGTACACCCGTTAAATAGTTATTTCACTTCACCAACAGGCATAAAATTTTTCATATAGGTTTTCCCTTTATTACGTAATCCCCAATTTATATAATAACAAATTTTTTCAGAAAAAAAAATTTTTGCCCTTTGGGCTATTTTGTTTTTCAAACAACAGTCTTTTAATTTCCCCCACACTGTGAACTTTAAAATGAAGTTTCTGCCCCTTTTATTTTTAAAAACCCCTTGGTTTAAACCCAAATACTTTCTGTTTCATTTGCTTCTTGTATCATCTCAGTGGACATTGCTTAGAGAGAGACAAACATTTTCCTCGATGAAAAAGTTAGTTAGAAAAAGCAATAAGTTTAGTCAGGGTAGATGAAGTTTTTTTTACCTTCCTCCTGGGTGGTACATCACTTTGCAGCACTGCAGGAAAAACAACTGTAATACAGATGTTAAAAGGGTTGTCCAGGTAAAAAGTAAATTACAGTACTGCTGCCAAGATTAAAAAAAAAAAAAAATAGCAAAAAACTCACTCACTTTTCCCCTCACCTCTGTTCCAGCGCTGACTCTGTGAGCCATCTCTCCATGTTCTTCTGTTTTCTTCCTCCAGCAGCATTTAGAACTTCACTATTACAGCCATTGATTGGGTACAGCTGTCACATGCCATTGCCTGACATCACTGTCCAGAAGTGACAGTCGGGCAATGGCACTGGACTGCTGCAGTCGTGACTATCTGACTTTCGCTGGCGGAAGAAAACAGAACACTGGGGGGAAACAGCCCTCAGAGTCAGTGCTGGAATAGACGGGAGGAGGAACTTGAGTAAGACTGTTTTTTTAACTAGTTCCTAACTGGGTCACTTACGCCCCTTCCCAACCAGGCTTCTTTTCTTTAGTACATGGAGGTTTGAATGCTATAATGTTTTTTGCACTTGGTTATTAAACAATGTTTTTTTCCCTCTTCTCCGTGATTCCTATGGCTTTATTTTTATGTAATTTTCACCCTTTTTTATTTCGGTAAAAACAAATTATAAATTCTGTTTTTAAAATTTTTTTCAATATTATTTTTTTGACAGCAAAAGTCGCGGTCAAATATGTTTTGTAATTGTGTCACTTTTCCATCATAGGCATTTACATTTAGGTGCTATTTTAGAGTTGTCAGAGGTGAGGCTAAAAGTTGCAGTTTGGGTGGTCTTTTTTTATCATTTTGTGTATATTTATTTATTTATTTATTTTTTTATGTATTGTGCTCTCCACAAGGTTAGATAAAGGCCTCTGGAGGGCATTTTTAGAAAATTTATTTTTTGCTGTTTTCCTCTCCAATTGAGACTATGTTGGCCCCAGCTACAAGGAAAAACAACCCCCTGTACTGACCTAAGAACTAATCTGGGTCTATTAAGACCTATCAATATCTGCAACTACCGAGCCCTGGTGGTCACATGGCCGTGAAGCAGGAAATTGGGAGGGTACCTACCTACCTATATAAACAATGCTCACTGAGTGTGGTATATACATTGATTAAGAAGGTGATAAACTGTCCCTGCCATTTCAGGAGAGAGCTTGGCTTCCCTTGATAGATGACTATTTACTGTCTTTCAAATGTCTGTGCAGAGTTATGTGTCAACCGCCCAGAGGTGTATAGTCAATGGGCAGTCAGCATCTAGTTAATCTTGGCAGCGGTGCCCTATTTTATTTTTCTTAAATCACTTAGACAACCCTTTAAATGTTTCAGTGGATGAAGGAGATAAGGGGAATGTTAACATGTGTCACGGCCCCTCCTGCTCCCCGGCCCGCGGGCCGCGGGCGCACCCGTGACCCCCTGTCCGGGTGTCCACCGGGGTCGGGTGCCGCCGCTGGCCGCGGGACGAGCCGGGGGGCTGCTACTGCCAGGGACTCACCTAACCTCGCTCCTGTGCCGTCCGCGTCCTCTGCCGGCCGGGGCGCGCGTGCCTGTGTCCTAAGGCGCGCGCTCGTTCTCGTGGATTTAAAGGGCCAGCGCCCCGTTAATTGGCTAATTGCCTGGCGCTTCTCCTACTTAAGGTACGTCCCACTAACACTCCTTGCTGGATCTATGTTGCCTCGTGCCTTAGCTAAAGCGTTCCCAAAGTGTATTCTCGCCTTTCCGTGTACCAGACCTCTTGCTACGTTTCTTGACTCCGAACCTCTGCCGCCTGCCCCGACCTTCCTGCCTGTCCACGACCACGAACCTTTGCCGCCTGTCCTGACCTGCTGCCTGCCCACGACTACGATTCTCGGACTACGATTCTGCACCACGCTGCACCTCGGCTGCCACCGCAAGCAAGTCACGTCAGGGGGGACGACCTGGTAGCCTCAAGCCGCAGCAAGTCCATCCCGCTTTGCGGCGGGCTCTGGTGAAAACCGGGGGCTACTTAGATTCCGTTCCCTGGCGTGGCTTAACTACCATCGCTTGCGGTGGTCCGGCGGATCCACTACCCAACCCTTACAACATGGTGCGTTGGATCCGATTTGGGATCCGTTTTTAGATGTGTGTTTGGATCCGTGTTTTGTAGCCTAAATGGACCCAAACATGCATCTAACAGAAAGAAGGAGTGTTTTATTGCAGATCAGTAAATGTTCTTCATCAGAGAAATGTGGAAAGGTGGATGTTCTGTTGAATCACATTTTTCACCAAGGCAAAGTTCAACCTGTGTCTTGGCTTTATATGAAAGTGTAAGGAACATACAACCATGTATACTACATCCTTGCAGTGGACTGCAATTGGGATGTGGAAAAAAAATCTGGGCATAATTTTTACACGTATGAGCAGCCTTTGAAACTATTTGGAGGTTTTCAAAATCATTACAGCAAATACACAGTAGAAGGAAGGAAGGCGTGTGGTAGACTGTCTGCACACATGTCCCTCATTGCATTCATTGTTAAAAGAAGCCATTTTTCTGAGTTGCAGAATGGGAGGATTATTGGCTTTCAGGCCAAGGGTGGCAGTGTTTCTTAAATTGTGCAGTTTGTGAACTGTTTGCATGTTGCAATAGTTAAAGTGTATCAGGAGTCGATAAATGGTGCCATTATGACTAGGCAATGGAAACTGTGAAGCACCACGTGCCATCAATGAAAGGTGAACATCGGCTATGAAGGTGTACGAGGGTGGACCAACAAAGTTGCATTGGCTTAAATGCTCACGGCAGTATCGGAATTGGACTTCCACTGATTGCCAAAATGAGTCACATTTTCTGCTTCATTAAATAAATGGACGCTGTCGTGTCAGGTGAAAAACATCAGGGAACAAACAGCCGCCAACTCTTGCTGGAAGAGCACAAGCTGGTGGGGGCAGTGTTATGGTCTAGGTAATGTTGTTGTGGTATCCTATGTGCCAACTCATCCATGTGGAAGGCACTTTCAACCCATTAGGGTATGAATCCATCCTTACTGAACATGTACACCTATCCATGCTTGTTTTTCCTATGTTGGATGGGATGTGATGTTATATGGCTAGAAATGTCTGACATCGCTCATCATCATATTTGCTGTGTGATGTACTGCAGTCAGCATAGCTACAGATATCAGGACCTTATTGAGTCACACATTCTGTCTAGCTGTTGTCTGTGCTGCACATGGTGGTTACTCTGGAAATTAGCTGGTGGTCATAATAAATTGACTCAACTATGTAAATACAAGGGTTGCATATAAGCCAAAAGGACATCATTCCCTTACAGCTCACCTGCTGCTTGAAATTCAGTGGCTACCTTCCCAATCAGTAATACTGTCAGTTCATTAATGCCATTAAGGTAATTCATGATGCATTTATACATTACATCGTCTGTATTCACATGACATATTGTTTATCTGTTTAGTAATTCAGCCTCTATAACTAGGCTAATGATTTTTTTAATGTTAGTCCTGCTGTGCAGCAAATATAAACCTGCTTCTTTTTATTAACTATGTACAGTACTCTATTTAGAGATAGGAAGTCAGTGTCACATTAATTCCACATACGTTTTACTGGATAAAAAAGAGTTACTACCTGGAAATTTTCCCAGCAGGGGAAATAAGTTGCATTTGTCTGCAGATGAGAGAGGTGCCAATATAATTGATTACAATGGTAGATCTGGTGTCCTAGTGTTGTGATTACATATTTTTATTAACCATATCTATTGATTTTCCCCTACTGACTGTTCCCTGATCTGCATCATTGTTTATTTAGAAAGCTTTAATGAGCAGCCCTGGGAATGCAGTTTTCTGCTGTACATAAAACAACCTGAACGTTGTGATCCAATTCTAAACTATCTCAATACAATGGAATTAGGGCAATAGCTACCTTTGATAGGAATTGATTTTCCTACTACCTGAAATTAGAACTTTTTGGAAAGATAATTACTCCAATATTCTTTCATTAAATCCAGTGTAATGCGGGAAACCAACAGCAAACTTATCTGATTTCATTAACGCTATGTCATGTTTATTAAGTAAATCAAATTATAGAAGATTTTTCAGACTGTGTTCCTCTTCTGTATTAGCTTTGACAATGAGCTTTTATGTGACATGTAAGTGCCATACTGCAGCAATGGGGCACATTATTCCTTTTCTGAAAAAGTTAAATAATTTAAAAGGGTTGCCAATTCATAATAAAATCTAACAGCCATCTCCATCTCCTGGTCCCCAATAAAATAAACAAAAAAATTATACGAGGGACTGCTGATAAGTCTTTGGCTTTATCCAGAAAGAAATGAGATAGGAAGATGAATCTTTATGTTTATTTCACATACTCTCCACTGATGTCAACACACTTCTTACATCAGTATTTCAAGTTCTGTAAGCCTTGTAAAAAGAATGATTTTGGTTGTGCCTCAAACCAGTCATCCATTGCAGCCATGGCATCAGAAATGGTGTGAAATTTGGTATCCTTGAGGTGTTTATGCAGGTTTGGAAACAGATGGTAGTCGGAGGGAGCTTGATCTGGTGAATAAGATGGGTGGTCAACCAGCTGGAAGCCTAGCTCCACCAGTTTTGTCGTGGTCCCTTGTGCAGTGTTAGTGGAGGCGTTGTCTTGCAGGAACAAGATTCCTTTGGACAGCTTACTGTGCCTTTTGGCCTTCAGAGCTGCCTTCAATTGTTCCAAAAGTTCAATGTAATACCTTGTATTGATGGTGGAACCATTTTGAAGGTAGTCCACTAGCAGTACACCCTCCTTGTCCCACCCACCTTGTCCCACCCACCTTGGTGGCTGAATTTTGCACCCTAAACTTCTTTGGACGAGGAGAACCACTGTGTCTCCACTCTTTTGACTGCTCCTTGGTTTCAAGGTCATACAAATAAATCCAGGTCTCATCCATAGTGACCAGTCGATCCAGGAAGTTCTTATCAGTCCGAAAATGCTGACAAATGCTCACATGCTATTCTGATCTGTTAAACATTTGGGGACCCACTTTGCAGATAGCTTCTTCATGTTCAAATGTTCATGGATAATGACACAAACACATTCACGAGAAATCCCCATGATGTCTGCTATTCCTTTAGCTGAAATTAACCGATTCTCCAGTATGAGGTTGTGCACCGGCGATCTCCGGGACAACAAACACTCTTGGTCGTCCAGGATGTTCCTCATCATTGGTGCTGCAGTGGCCAGTTTTAAATTTGGCAACCCAGTTCTTAAATGTAGAATATAAAGGGCATTGATCCCCCAATGTCTGCGACATATCATCATGAATATCCTTCACAGACTTTCCTTGCAGAAACAAGAATTTTAACACTTCTCTGCACTTATTTGCTGTGAATATCACCTTAAACTCTGCCATTTTGTTTTCCCGCATGCCTAGATTACTGTTGCCATAAGCTACAAACTAAATGTTTTGAAAACATATATTTGACACATAAGGCTTTCATGTGATGTAACACTCATTTCCATAGAAACAAAAAAAGAACAAAGACTTATCAGCAGCCCTTTGTACTCACCTTCTATTGGTCCCTGTACCAGTGCAGCATCCCTCTGGTCTTCTGTTTGCATTCTATCACTTCCAAACCCGCACATCACTGACCGCCGCAGCCAATCATTGGCACCAGCAGTGGGGTACAAGGTCGGAAGTAGCAGAAAGTGTATATTTTAACCCTGCCTCGGGAACTGGCTGTAAGATTTTATTATGACGTGGACAATCCCTTTAATCCTTTACCAACCTAGGACTTACTGGTACATCCTGGTGTGGGAAAGTTCCTATGTAGCAGAATTACAGTTTTAGTGCCCCACATACAGTAAAAAAAGTCTGCTTAGTGCACATTAAATTGTCCATGAAAAATAAAGATCCTCTACCTCTGGTGTGCAGCCAACCAATTAATGCTGATGATAAAATGTCACTAAACTAAATCAGTGGTGTGCTTAGAACAAGTCCATGTCGATACAGTGCCCCTTCCTTTGCTGTGGTCACATTCGTGGACATCTTGCTGCAAGAGAACAATGGGCGACATGTATGAACAGGGCTGTGCCAGTTTTCTTCCCTGCTTTAAGCCAAAAAAACTGTTGTAGCCCTGTTCATAATCACGAGCAGTCAAAATCAAACTGATGCCATGTACAACTATATTTTTTTATTAGATTTAAAAACACAATCATAAATATATAAATACAAAAATCACCAGACAATACAAAACATGACATAAACCCAATACACAGAACAATACATGCATTAGCATACTATAAACAACATCTGTCTAATCCAACACTCATCACTTATTTCCCTACAAAAACACCACCTATATACAGTATTTACAATTGTTTATTATTTTTTAATTTAACTGTTTCCCCCTTCTGCCAATGGATACAAGTAACCTTGTAACAATTACATTACATACATAAAATGTTTATTGTTTTTTGTTTTGCAAGGCTGATAAAAGTTTGTTTGAAAAGCAGACAAAAAAATCATTTAAAATACACATTCAGAAGGGTTGGTCCCTCAGCCTGATAAACATCCTTCAGCTGTGAATGTTTTGTGAGTGAAATCAGTTAGACAGGTGTTTCCCCCATAGTGGCTACTGCAGGAAGACGTAGTATTACATACTAGCTATTCTGACATATACGCTTGTGTGACAACAATAATCTGGTGCTAAAGTTCACTAAATGCTGGAAGACAGCTGTGTCTTATGACACAACCATGTCGATACAGTGTCTATTGAGCTCACATTCAAACAATGCTTGTTGCAAGATAACAGCGATGTATAACAGGTGTGAGTTTATTTTACAAAAGTCCCAGAAACATGTTAATTTCAGATCAACAAAACGCTAGTCAAAATTGACAGTATTCAGACATATTTTCTTATATATGAGTTGCCATCATTATTAAAGACAAATCCCCTTCAGAGTTTCAGAGAATGCATGAATGAAATACTCTGTCACTTCCTGGTTCAGACTGACTCATTTGCATAAGCTCCATGCTTGTACAGCTCTGTGCCATGCTGTGCTTTCAGATGCTAATTAGATCGGATTCGCTTCTCAAACTACTAACAGGACTTCTTATCTGCTCCCCAAAACAAAAGCCCTAATTACAGTTCTGTTTATTTTACATAAATCAAGCTTTTTACTGCTGAGCAGCACAGGACACTGCTGTGACCTGTGTGATGAAGTCACTCACTGTTATCTCATTGAACAAACAGCAGGGGGAGAATTGTTTACAGGTTGGTTACTGAGGGAACTGAAATAGCCAGGGAGGTCATAAATTCACTTGTATCTCTTTAGGGAAAACAGAGGAACAAAGCAATATATTTGGAAAATGTCTTTATTTTGTGTTCCCTACAATTTGAAAGCTATTCTTTGTAGCGAGACAACCCCTTTAAGGCTATGCCTGGAACATGGCTGCCAGGCCCGGACTGTCAATCTGCCAGATGGGGCAGAGCCCTGGTGGGCTTTGCAGTCAGTGGGCCGTCTGTTACAATCTGCACCTGTAATGATTGGGCAGAGTTTTCCTGTTTTGCTCTGCCCAATCACAGAGAGGACTGTGCAACCGTACAGTTAAGGCGACATGGTGCTCTTTGCAGGACTATATTTATGGGAGAGAGAAAACGCACTAAGGAGTAATAATTTAACCCTTTGCCTCCTATATTTCTGTGCATCTTGGAGGGAAAGAGAGAGAGAACAGCCTCAGGTGTCAGTGCAGTGTGAGAGCAGTGCTGATTGGTAGAACAGGAGTCAGCAATCTTCACCAATCAGAGAACTGCTCATAGTTCAGCATACGTTGTATCTTGGGCTCTGTAGTGGTCTATCCCCCCCATACCACTTTCCCTCTGCTCAGTCCTCATCATTGAAGAAAGCTGTCAAATTAATTAGTGGCCCCCTGCCTCTTCTGTCCGTAGTGAGAGGAGGAGACTGCTGACTGTACCAGACTACAGGAGACTATATTTAGTGTTAGTGTGTATATACCGTATGTATAGCAATTTGTCTTGTGTATGTATATATACCTTACCCTGCCCTTTCTGTCCAGTGTGTGACACCTCCATAACTCCTAGGCAGCAGGCCCGCTGTCTTGGGGTTATACTAGATTCCGATCTGTCCTTCACCCCATATATCCAATCCCTGGTCCGCTCCTGTCACCTGCACCTCAAGAACATCTCTAGAATCCGTCCATTTCTCACTGTGGAAACAACTCAAACTCTCATTGTTGCTCTTATTCATTCTCGTCTCGAATACTTTAACTCCCTGCTTATCGGTCTCCCTCTGTGCAAACTCTCCCCTCTCCAATCTGTCCTGAATGCAGCAGCCAGGCTTGTCTTTCTTTCCAGCCGCTATACTGATGCCTTTACCCTGTGTCAGTCACTGCTGTGGTTGCCTATCCAGTACAGGATACAACATAAACTAATCACTCTCACTCATAAAGCTCTCCACAACGCTGCTCCTCCCTACATCTCCTCCCTCATCTCTGTTTACCACCCTACCCGCTCTCTCCGCTCTGCTGCTGATATCAGGTTACACTCATCAATCATCCGAACCTCCCCTGCCCGTCTCCAAGACTTCACACGTGCGGCACCAGTTCTCTGGAACATGCTACCGCGGACGATCAGGCACACTCAGAACACATCTTCTCACTCTGGCCTACCAGAATCCCTAATGCTAACACCCCTCCCTCCCCCCACACTCCCTAGCGCACTCATCTCATTTTCGGCACTTAACTGTATATAGATGTACTGTCAGGGTGGCAGGTTCATCCGAATTCTATGTAAAAAAAAAACATATTTATGCCACATGGCTGGACCATTGTAAATCTAGCACTTCTTACCCTTCGTCTCTCCCGTACACCCTAATAGATTGTAAGCTCTTGCGAACAGGGCCCTCACACCTTGTGCCTCATCTGTAAGTACTTTTAATGTGTAATGTCTGTACGTTTACCCTCCAAATTGTAAAGTGCTGCGGAATATGTTGGCGCTATATAAATAAAGATTATTATTATTATTATTATTATTATTATTATTATTATTATTATGTATTGTGCATATACACTCACCGGCCACTTTATTAGGTACACCATGCTAGTAACGGGTTGGACCCCCTTTTTCCTTTAGACGCCTCAATTCTTTGTGGCAAAAACCACAAGGTGTTTCAACGATGCTCAATTGGAACCAAGGGGGCCCAAAAGTGCCAAGAAAAAATTTCCCCACACCATGACACCACCACCCCCACCGAACCGTTGAAAAGGCAGGTGGATCCTGTTTTTCATTTTGTTGACGCCAAATTCTGACCCTACCACCAAATGTCCAGCAGAAACGAGACCATCAACCAGCAACTTTTTTTTCCAATCTTCTACTGTCCAATTCGATGAGCTTGGGCAAATTTGGACCCTCATTTTTCCTGTTCTTAGCTGAAAGGAGGGCACCCGGGTGGCTTCTCTGCTGTAGCCCACTCCCTAAATTTCGCCGTACGTGCGTTCAAGTGCTCTTCTGCCTATCTTGGTTTAACGGGGGGCTATTAGTCACGTTCCCTTTTCTTCGCTCGAACCATCGCCCATTCCCCTTTTGACCTCTGGCATAAAACGGGGCATTTCCGCCCCAGGACGCCCTCACTGGATGTTTTTCTTTTTGGGACCTTTCTCTGAAAACCCCAGAGAGGGTTTGCGTGAAAATCCCAGGAATCAGCATTTTCTGAAATACTCAGACCAGCCCTTCTGGCATCTCAACACCATGCAACGTTTCAAAGGCACTCAAATCACCTTTCTTCCCATACTGATGCTCGTTTGAACTGCAGGAGATGTCTTGACCATGTTTACATCCTAAATGCACTGATATGCCGCATGTGATTGGCTGATTAGAAATTAAGTGTTAACAGCATATTGACAGTATGTACCTAATAAAGTGGCCGGT
Source organism: Phyllomedusa bahiana (assembly GCA_025379985.1). Lineage (NCBI taxonomy): Eukaryota > Metazoa > Chordata > Amphibia > Anura > Hylidae > Phyllomedusa > Phyllomedusa bahiana. Next base: position 74,992 of record JAODAL010017653.1, read on the forward strand.
GAGTGTAGTTTATGTACAGCTATGTGTCTAGTGTAAGTATATATGTAGTATGCAAATATACAGACTTGTGTCTAGTCTATGTATGTATGTATATAGTGTGTGTATACACTATATATATATAAATATAGCTAATATAATTAATTTCTGGGAAACAGTGTGTAATGTGATTCATTTCTGGGGTACAGTGTGTAATATAATTATTTTTGGGGGTACAGTGAGTTATAATATTTCTGGTATTTCTGGAGTACAATGTGCAATTAGCAATGTAATATAATTTATGTGGCTACCATCTGTAATTTAATTAACTTCTGGGATGCAATGAGTAATGTAATTTCTGGTGTAGGGTATGCAATATAATACATTTTTTGGGTACAGTATGTAACATAATTAATTTCTAGGGGTGCAGTATGATTAGGTTGCACAACGTTTTTTATTTCCATGTAGAGAGGAAAATATTGTAGGTGGGCAGGGCTGCTTCTAAGTCCCAGTCTGGCCCTGATGGCTGCCATCTTGAATGCCACCATATTGGATTAAGGGCAAGATTGTCCAATGGGAAGGTGGTCATGTAGCATATCAAAGACCAGAATTGTCCCAGAAATCGATTGTTACAATCATATTTGTAATATCTCTTTTGGTTTAAACGTTATACACAGAGAAAGTTGCAACAACAACTGGGAACATTCTCTGTGATGCACAGCTGTTTGACGTGTTCAATATATTGTCCCTGGTGCAGAACAGAGAGTTGAAGGCGCTGGATCCAGTCGTTATGTCACAAGGCTTCATGATGCGGTGCTGAAGGTGGTGTTTGTTGCGAATTTTCTCAGCATACACAATTTGTTTAAGATGACCCCAGAGATAAAAGTTGAGTGGTGTGAGGTTGGGTGATCTGGGCAGCCACTGCACATTTCCACAATGGCCAATCTAATGGAATTGAATATCCAGCCACTGTCGAACACCTTCTCCGTACTGTGGTGGAACCTCATCCTGTTGGAAATAAATATCAGTCTTTGGAGTAAACTGTGATCTTTGGTCATAATGGATGAGAACACTGTTTGGTTGTAACTTTGTCTAGTAACGCTGAGCATTTAGCATGACATGTATGTCTTTTCAGCCCGAAAACTGGCACAGCCCTGTTCACTTATTTTTCAACTCCAATATTAGGCGCCTTACAAAGCGCCCACGGCACTTTGTAATGCGCCTGAGATCAGGGGCGTGCTGGAGGTGTGTCGCACTGCAACCATACAAAGCTACAAATGTATGACTTTTGAAAGGCAAATCCAGGTGCATTACTCCTGGAACAGGTAGACCACTTTAAAAATGGTTTACCTGAGTCAGAAGTGTCACTTAGTAGCTAGAAAGCGCTTAATCTATGACCCACAGTAAAACAGGTTCAAAGGTTCAAGTGCATTCTACGCTGCTAATGCACGCAAAAAAAAGGCCTCCAATATTAGTGCAAATGGTATATATACAACGGTATGCTTCCGTAATAAAACATATACATTTTTATTCAAATCTTACATAAAAATTTGAATGTCCAGTGTAAACAGATTCCACACTTCACTTTCTATATATTGCATTATCATTTATCATTCACCTGGTGGTTCACTGAAGTATCTCCTTTACTTTGCGTAGTCGCATGGGAGATTCCGTCCGGAGTGGACTTGTTGCATCCAGCGTCTGTGCTGTGTGAGCCTTCCTCAACACCTCACCTCTCAAACAGCGCTACGTCACGCGACACATCACTTATATGATTCCTGTGTGTCTCAATGTACATTCATTATCTTAAAAACAATAATAATAAAAACAAGCGGTATGCATCAGTATGACGGCCATATAACATATTTATCTTTTATTCATTATATGCTGTATCCTATTGTAGCATACTTTTGGTTACTTCACATATGTGAGTGATACATTTTTTAAAATGTATCACTCATTTTAAAAAATAAATTGTTACAAAGAGAAGTATTTTGGATCCACAAAATGCAAACACTGACACCCAATGGCCTAAATGAAGTGTGCAATTGGAACGCTATACCTGAATTCTAGTTTTTGAACAAATCATGCAATGGG